>PVLD010005620.1:0-109972 GCA_004027595.1 Dinomys branickii | reverse complement strand
ACTGAAAAGTTTTTGTACATCTAAAGAAATCACCAGCAAAGTAAAAAGAAAACCCACAAACTGGGAAAAAATCCTAGCTGGCTGTCCCTCAGACAAAGGTCTTCTATCTAGAACATACAAAGAATTAAAAAACATGTACCTGTCCAAATTCAAAGACCCAATCCAGAAATGGGCATCTGAGATGAATACACACTTCTCAGATAAAGAAATAGAAATGGCAAATAAATATATGAGAAAATGTTCCACATCCTTAGTCATTCGAGAAATGCAAATAAAAACAACATCGAGATTTCATCTCATCCCAGTAAGATTGCCAGTATGAAAAAGTCATCCTATAACAAATGCTGGCGAGGCTGTGGAGAAATAGGGACTCTATTACACTGCTGGTGGGAATGCAGACTGGTGCAACCATTGTGGAGAGCCGTTTGGAGATTTCTCAGCAAACTAGGTCTAGAGGTTCCATTCAAACCAGCTATTCCTCTTCTGGGTATTTCCCCAGAAGATCTGAAAACATCATATCACTCTTTTCTTTTCTTTTTTTTTTTTTTTTTTTTGCAGCACTGGGCATCGAACTCAGGACCCTGCGCTTGCTAGGCAGGCGCTTATTCCACTGAGCTATATCCCCAGCCCCTATATCACTCTGATATATGTGCACCCATGTTTATAGCAGCGCAATTTGTAATAGCTAAAATGTGGAAGCAACCCAAGTGTCCATCCACAGAAGACTGGATTAAAAAATTGTGGCATTTTTATGTAATGGAATATTATTCAGCTATAAAGAAGGAGTTTTGGGGACTTTGTAGGCAAGCGGTCAAAACTGGAGTCCATACTCATAAGTGAAATAAATCAGCGGTACATGTGCAGGCAACGTATTGTTTTACTGGTGTAAGAACCTGAGGGTGGGAATATAAACTAAGAGACATGAAGGAAATCTGTTCAAAAACAAAGAACAGATGGGACGAGGGAAAGGAGAAAAGAAAGAGGCAAAAATGTATGTATGTATATATGAATATACATATATGCAGGAGGGCTAACATGGTTCTACTATTGTATTATATCACTTAATGCTAAGGAATAATTGATGATGGGTTATTTGATCAATCTTATATGTCTGGCGGTACTGGGGATTGAACTCAGGACCCTGCGCTTGCTAGGCAGGTGCTTATTCCACTGAGCTATATCCCCAGCTATCTTGTATGTCTGTATGTGTTATCCTGAACACACACTTCGAAGATATCAATATGCAAAGCAGCAACTATTGGTGGTTTTTTGTTTGTTTGTTTTGTTTTTGTTTTTGTTTTTTTGTCTTTGGTTTTTTTCTGTTTTTCTGTTGTCGAGAGGATTGTCTGACCAATTTTGCATGTCTGTATCTGTGTTCATATATATACACTTCGAAGATATCAATAGGTAAAGCAACAACCACTGTTGAGTCCATGTCACCTTGTCTGTAAATCAGTTTTGATTGTACTATTTTTTATGCTAATTTGTGTCTGTTTGTTAATATGTTTTTGTGCTTTTATTTTTTTAAAAATAAAAAAATAAAAATAAAATAAAATAAAATAAAAACATGTTTCTCTTCTCTCCTTATGGAATTTAAAAGACTAAAATAGAGTTTCTCTGTTGCATTTTAATTTTTCCCTATATTTTTGTTTTTACTTAACATTTTGTGCTATGACAAAAAGATATTCCTTCAGAGAGGTCATTGTTAAGTTAATGTTTTACACTTCCACCATTATGGTCCATGCATTAAAAGCTGACTAGTTATGTAAAACTAGCCAGCCAAAGGAAACATTAGAAACATAAGTTCTAGTAAATGAAGCACGAGAAGTCACTGCGTACCACAACGGCCAAACACCAAATCTTGTGCAGCAGGGTTTTCACATCTCTTCTAAGTGTTGTGAGAATCTTCACTCCAAAGCTCTAAGGAAAGCCACCCAGGAGCTGGGGATATAGCTCAGTGGAATAAGCGCCTGCCTAGCAAGCGCAGGGTCCTGAGTTCAATTCCCAGTACCGCCAAAAAAAAAAAAAAAAAAAAGGAAAGCCACCCAGGTCCAAATCGATAAATACAACATTTACTCCTACCCCTACCTTTTGCTTATGTTTCTGAAACAAGGAGCTCAATAGTTTCATCCATACCCAGACCGAGCCTTTGAGACTGCATCATTGATGCGTCCATAGTTCAACCTGGTCCTTGGCCAGCACAAACAAGAAACTCCTGGAGCCGCCTGATGTGACTCTTCAGACAAAGAGCTTGTTTCTGCTGTGCCACAAAGTACATGCTATCATTATCTACCTTGGAACCTCAGTGAGGGACAGAGTATCTTCATAGGATCCCTGAAATTTTACTATGTACTTTGAGGTCAGTGGGTAAATCTAGTTCTATATGCAATAAAACACCCAAAAGGATGTAGTTGCAGGAAACTATGTAGCACAAATCTGGGCACTAACTATTGCAGTAGGTCTTCAAAATTAACGCAAAGGCAAACAGAAACACCGAAATGACACCCAGGATTTAGAGGCAGATTTCTTTACATCAACAGCCACTAATCAGGAATATTAGGCTCCGATCACTGGTGGTCTGGGGCTTATATGGGATAAGCAAGCAGGAAGTACAGAGGCCAAACGGCTTGTCAATTGGGGACTGGTTCTTACAATATGAATCATAGTGACAGGCTATGCACCACAATGACAGAAGCACATCTTAGCTGTTTCTAAGAGAAAGGTGCAACTGGAACTGGAATGGGAACTATCACCTGGGCAACTGAAGTAGACTGGCTGGGGGGGGGGGCATTTTCTGTTACATTTACATTTTAATCTCTAAGATAATACATATCCAGTTACAGTGCTTTGAATAAAATAAATGCTATTTAACATTTAACTTTCCTAAGATGCCATTAGCAAACTTTGTCCATTCTATTATTGCTTTCCAAACCGTGCAGATTGAAAGCAAATCTTTTACTATCCTTATATTTTTAGGCCAAAAATGCAGACTTCTTTTGGGGGTGTGGGAGCAAACAATTTGTGCAGTCACAAAGGACCACGTGCCCACAAGCCTGTAAGGGTCATGTGCTTTATTCAAAGTTCTAGTATCACAAGCTTGAAATTTTTAGTAAATTTTAAATCAAGGGCCCATTTTCATTTTGCACTGAGATCTATAGGTGATGTAGTCAATGCTGCTTAAGTGTATTCTTGTGTGTGTTTGCATCTTCTTTTTGCTATTTGTGGTTCTTGGGTTAAGACATGAATTAATGCTAAAAGTCAAAAGGCACATCCAAGCTGAGAAGCACAGAGAACAACTATGGAAAGCCTGTTGCTTCAAGTGTTTAAGTAGCAGGAGTTGCCCACTGACATGAAAGACTCTGAAGCTTTCTTAAGGTCTTCTCAAGACTCATTACTGTTTCTTACACATAACTAAGCAGAGTTTCCAAAGTTCCCAAGCGTTGTATATTATCTGTACATAAAAAATGTATTTCTATGGCTTGCAATTTTTCAGTTTATCTCAAAGAAGGCAGAAAAATAGGCTGGTCTACTAACCACAGTCAAAGCACCCCCCATGTTCAACTTTTGGATGAAATGTTTGGTTTGGTTGTTTTGCACAGCATTCTTTTAAGTGGTCTACAATACTCACTATACAGTCTACAGCAACTGATACTCTCCAGTGGCTCTATTACATCAGAAAATGCCTAAGAATGACAGTGAGCAATATACTCAGCTTCAGGAAAGATAAGCAGTTCACTAGAGCTGTGGAACACTGTTTCCTAAAGCGATTTCAATTCTTGATATAGCTATCAAAAAAGCTATTAGTCGTGGCACAGAATGAAGTCCAGAAGAATACTCTGCCCAAGGCTAAATCTACCTGTCATACTCAGAGGCAAGCTACAAATAAGAAAGAAAATGAAAGCTCACATCCTTTATATGACAGACGGTATTTTTTTCTGTGAACTCCTTATGGACAAACTATGTATTTATGCCATTTACACAGTGGAGAAATCGATCCATTAACTGATCCACTGAGGCCAATTCCTAACACTTATGTATTAGTAAGCTTCTTCATTATGGTTAATGCTTTTCCCCATTTTGAGAGAGAATGACTCTTTTTTTGGTTGACAGGTTACATACAAACTGTTTTGTCTCTCTGAATACTGCCATTGGTTCCGTGTATTTTCAGTGAACCATTGCTTCTCATCCAAAATTCCTCTGACCTGAAAGACAGGATATTTTTGTGTGTGTGTGTCTTTTTGAGACAGAGCCTTGCTATGCAGTTAGGGCTGGCCTTGAGCTCACTTTGTAGCCCAGGCTAGTCTTGAACTCAGCTCAATCCTCCTGCTTCAGCCTCCTGAGTGCTGGGATTACACAGGCGTGGGCCACCACGCCTGGCCAGGACATTTATCTCAATATCATGAGCACACTGGAATCCTCCAGAAAGACAGGGTGGGTCAATGACTGAATGTAGACAGAGACTACCAGCACATCCTAGTTGGTTAAATGAATAAAAAACTAAAAATTTTCTTTGACAATTTCCAGCTCACCACCTCATCTGGCCAAGAAACTTTATTCACGTCCCAATATTCCCCATCAGCTGATTCCAATCCTTTAAGAAGCAAGAGGAAGAAAAGGGGAAGAGAGAACTGACATTTTCATATTATCTAAAATATTCACCACCACAGTTTCAGTTTCCCTTAAAACAACAAACAGATAATATGCAAAATACACATTCTTTCTCTTTTGGTGATCTTCATTTACATTAATCCTTATCACTATTTTATGACTGAAAACCTCAAGTCTCAACTGGGGACTAAAAATTATATTTTTAAAGAAAGAATTTTAAATAAATTTATTTTTGATCCATAGACTGTGTTAACCTCATTATTTTAAAAATCATATTAGACTTCTGGGAAGATGATGGGAGTGGTAAGCAGCAGTGGGTCAGCCCCTCTGAGATTCAGAATCCAGACAATGGAATATAACAATCTGGAGAAAAAGGAAGGAGGTGGAATTGTTGGGACCCAGGAAGGATCTGAAGGGAGGACTGGAGCCCACAAGAAAAGTGAAGAAACAGAACTCATGAAGAAGAAAAAGGAGGTGGAAAACTACACTTCCTTCCTAACTCTTGGCTCACAGAAAAGGAGAGAAGAGGCTTGAGTTTACAGAGTCGCAGTGAAGGTAGGTGACTCCAGAGGCCTCAATGGAGAAACACACCAGGAGAATGGAGCAATGGATCCTGTGAACTACAACAGCTGGTGAGGCACTCCAGCTCAGGCATCCTCTCTAGAGAGAGGCTGGCCAGACTCCATTTTCAGGAGGGGTCAACCGAACCTGGGTCTCAGAGTGCTGTGAGTTGGCTACTTCCCAAGAATCCCAGCAACTATGTGAGGCACAACTGTGGGGGACACCCAGGGTCGAGTCACGGTTAAGGTAGGGAGAGTCACTCAAGAGTGTTCTAGGCTGAAGAACTCAAGCCCCAACCCCACAACCACAGGCTAGGATTAGCCTGAACTTCTGTAGTGGTGAAAGCATCAGAATTGGCATGTCATTCTATTCCTACTGAAGGCTTGCTTGGATTATCCAGTGGCTTCCCTACTCCTATGGCAGACAGAGATCATGCAGGATGGATCTGGCTCAGTCTGCCTCTCTTGTCTATCAAAGATAGCAGAGGCACACATTGATTTGGACACTTCCACAAAACTAGATGCCAGAAGATAACTACAGGCCTAAAATCACAGAGAAATATTTTTTTTTCTCTCTGCTTTTTCTCAATTGATTTTGTTTATTCATGAGTATGAAGATTATTTTTAGTAGTTCTTGGTTTTGCTTAGTTCTTGTTTTTGTCCTTTCTTTCTTTGTAACCCTCCTGTCTTCTTCATGAGTTTCTTAAATCTTGGATAATCTTCCTTTGTCCTTCAGCCTTGTTCCTAAGGTCTTTCTCTTATTTCTTCATTTTTCCTCTCATCTCTTCTAATTTTTTCCTCTGGGTAAACTTGCTTTATTGAGGGAATATTTTCTCTATATAATTTTCCAATTTATTTTAGATTTTGTTATATAACTATAAACCCCATAACCATGGATTAAAGCAGCAAATTAATATTTATCAGCTTGCTACTTTCTACACTATACTTGATGCTATTGTTATTACTGATTGTACTATTTTAGCCAAGGTGACATGACTGTCCTAACCAGTTCCTCATCCTTGTATGCCAAGGCTGAGACTGCCTGAAGATTATAAACAATACTATAGGCCAGTGCCAAAGAACCAGGGGCTGAGGACAAACAGGCAACAATATCTCGTCCCCAATAAACTGGATAGGTGCAGGATCTCATCTCCAATAAACTCAAAACTCAAAAGCTGGCTATACCTGGAAGACATCTCTGAGAAGTAGTCACTTCCTAAGGAGGTCTCAAATTTAGTAACAAAGCTATCTACCATAAGCAGTTGACAAGCACCAATGCAGAAAACAAATTCAAAAGACACAGAAGCAAGGTGTAGCCTCAGACTTCCAGTTTGTCAAAGGCAAACACAGGGGGCAATGAGGTGAAACAATTAAAAAACCATCTACCTGGACTCTCTGAAATGGTAAGAGTGCAAGTAACAATGCAGATGAATGAGGCTCTAGAACAAAATAACTTCTCAGATAACTTCAGAGATGATGACTGTAATGAAAGGTATGATTAGTGAATCTAGAGAAGATACAGAAAAAAAAAGAGGCACTTAGGAAAATGATGGAAACCAAGAATGCCCAACATAGAAATGGAATCCATAAAACAGAGTCAGTCAGATATCCAGGAGATCAAAAATTCTATTCAAAGTATATGTGGCAGAATCAACCCAGATGGGGATACATCAGATCTAGAAGACAGGTATGCAGTTAGTGATCATCAAATGAAAGACCTCTTGAAAATAGCAAGGGACCATGAAAAGCCAATCCAACAGCTGCTACTAGATGGTGCAAAGAATAACGTAAGACTGACTGGAGTTAATGAAAAAAATCACTGAGGGAGACCAAGAGGATTGCAGTTCAAATACTGCCTGGATAACCTTGTGAGACCCTATCTCAAAATAAAAAGTAAAAAAGACTTGGGATATAGCTAAGTGATAGAGCTCCCTCTAACTTGTTCTCTTCCTAGCACTGAAAAATAAAAAGGTAACAACCAGGCCTACTTACACTGCCTATGGCAAAAGAGACAGTCAGAAATGTGGGTCCAGATGAGCTAAGTTTCTGCTAGAACAGAAATGAACACTCTGAAGAATGGAATCTAGCATCTCTGCAAGGATTAATTCCAAGTGTCTTACACATGAGAAAAAATTATTAAACCTATGGATGTTTTTGGCCCCTTTATGCCCCAAAGAGAAACATCCATCAAAAGAAAAATGGAAACTGAGGACCACTCAGACTACTCACTCATCCATGAAAACAAATCGATTACTGACACACAGCAGGATGAATCTCAAAGACAGGATAAGTGAAAACATAAACACAAAAGAGTACATAAGGTATAATTCCTTATATGTGATGTTCAGGAAAGGGCAAACAGGCCGGAGGAACAGGCTGCTCCATCGGAAAGGATCTATTTCCTTAAAAGGTGTGCTTGGCAAGAACTATGAAGGAGCTCAGATGTTACCCAACATTCCAGATAGCAAAATAACAACGTAGTCTACCTCTGGGTTATGGGTGCTAGCTGTGGTAATTAACTATGGTGTCAACTTGAATAAGAAACACTTGGGGGATTGGTTTAGCACAGGTCTGAATATGCCTGGATGTTTTGCTTACTTAAAATGGAAGATCATCACCCTGGGTATGGGTGGCGGCAATCAAGAGGCTTGTAGCCAGGTTGGAATAAAAAGGGACAGAAGGAAATTCACTTCTGCTTCTTTGGGGGACCTCCAATCTTGGCCATCACCTTCGGGCATCCATTCGTATCCTACCAACACAGACTCTTCAGCCTTCCTACACAGACCCTTCGTCTTCCTGATATGGACTCACAAAGGACTTTTCAGCGAGCTCCAGCTCTTGACTTTTGACTGGATTCTTCAGATCTTCAGCAAGCAGATGGTTCTTTCTTATTCTTCTACACTTGACTCTGCAGGCAACCATGCTGATCCCACCTTGCTAGTGTTCCTGTGGTTAACCCTAACTGGTACACTGGCAGAACACAAAACTCAAAGGACTGTATTATTCACAGCACAACAAGCAACATGGGTTTCATGCATTCCCTATTGTGATAATGGGAACCAACATGAACGCCATGTATATAGAAAGCTTGTGTCAGAACTGAGGAACACCAAGCTAAGTGAATCTAGGGGTGTGTGTGTGTGTGTGTGTGTGTGTGTGTGTGTGTGTGTGTGTTTTATCGGAGACTGATCCCAGGGCCTTTGCACTGAGCTACATTCTCAGCCCTTATTTTAAAATTTGAATCAGGGTTTCGCTAAGTTGCCATGGCTGGGCTGGAGCCCTCAATCCTCCAGTCTCAGTCTCCAGAGTGCTGCAATTACTGGGATGTGTCACTAAGTCTGGCACAAGAACCTCTTTTGTAAAAAGCAGTAAAGTCTGCATGCCCTTTGTCCTGGATGGAGAAATTATCTTTATTATACTAAACAGTAAACCTACCTTTTGCTGTAGAGTGAGGCACTGTCTTTCTAGACTGTGCGCTATTAAACATCTTTGAAGAGATAGTACCTTTGTTTGCACCACAACCAGAAAAAGAGACATATGGAATAGCCTACAATAGAGGGTTACATGTATCATGCATTTGTCAAGGTTTATTGCATTATGGTTGTATATGCTTGTAGTCCCAGCTACTTAGGAACATGAGCAGGAGGATCCAAAGTTTGAGTCCAGCTTGGGCAACTTAGCAAGACCGTCTCAAAATAAAATGGAAAAAAGGGCTAAGGACATAGTTTAGTGGTACAGTGCTTGCTTGCCTAACATACATGAAGCACTGAGGTTAATCCTCAGTACTGAAAAAACAATTACTGAATCTTACATAAAAAGAACTAGGTGTGGGCAAATTAAGGATGATACTAAAAGTGGTTTCCTTCATTTTGGTGAATCCCTCACAATGGCCAAGGATGGGAGAAGCCAGCCTACCTTACTCAAGGGGAAGCTGGCCCACTCTCCACAACACTATTTCTTAAGGTTAAGAAAAGGAAGCAGGCTTTGACCCCAAAGCACTGAGTCATCCTCATCCTGCCATCATCTCTTGCTTTCACTTCTGCTCAGTTACCCTTCTCTCACCTTTTCCTGCCACCTCTCTCTCTCTCAGGAGGTCACAAAATGGAATGAATTCATCTCTCCAGCATGCTTTACTTACAGGGTGAAAATTTTAACATTTTGTTATTTTAAAAAATTGGCTGAATTAAAGTGACTTTAAGTGAGGTCATTAAGTCATGCTTGCTGAATATGACTCCCGGCTATGACTGACTGTGTCCTGGCATTTCCCTGTGTCTCTGTGTAACTGCACAGGCCTACTTAGATGGCTGAATGGGAAAATATTTTCTAGTGCTTAGAACAGTGGTGCATAGTAACAAATATTACCTATTGTTTAAAAGTCACTGATTTGAATATGGATTATGAATCAGGCACTAATAGTACTGTAAAAAACAATAAAATGATAACATAAAAACCAGAATTTTAAAAATCAGCCTAGTAAGCAAGACTTGGATTTGGAAAACAAACACATATATGGCTTCTTTTTCCAACTCACTCTAATTTAAACGAATTTTCAACCACTATATGTGATTTGGCATCCTGCTTGCTTTTACTAAGCAGTAAGTGTTACTTCCATGCTATTATATAGTTTTTGAAGTATTTGTTGTTTCACAATATTCAGTCAGTGGGTATGTGCATGTGGTTTTTTTTTTCGTCAATGAATGTAAAACACTTAATTTAAAAATGTTGACAGGGGGGCTGGGGATATAGCTCAGTGGAATAAGCGCTTGCCTAGCAAGCGCAGGGTCCTGAGTTCGATCCCCAGTACCGCAAAAAAAAAAAAAAAATGTTGACAGGATATACAAAACAATTATTATAAATGTACATGGTTATTCTATAGATGCTAGGATTACCTTTTCTTAGGAAAGTTATACCATGTAAGACTTACATGTTCATTCTTCAAGCAGTCCACCTTCCATCATAGTGATGCATGGCGAGTGCATCACTATGCACTTCCCCAATTGTTAAACACTGGGATCAAATCATTACCAGCTTTATTGCAAAAGGACCCTGCACACATTTATCAACTGTTACCTTAACAGCTACCCAATAAGTCATTAACACAGAGAAACAGGCATCATGAGAAGAGCCAGCAGCCATCCTTCTGCATTTTAGCACCTTGTCACTCCTGAACAAGCGCTCACATCACTGAGGTTTGCGAAGTCACTTTTCTCATTCATTCTGAATGAAGACGGAATGAATTACGTACAAATGCAATGTATTATAAATAATTTCTTATAAAAAGTCACCAATTCAACCAAGTATTTTATAGAATTTACAACATTCAAAACACTGTAAAAACTGTCTTCGCTTAAACTCTCTTTTCTTGTATCCGGTGAGCCAGCTGGATGTCTTTGGGCATGAAGGTGACTCTCTTGGCGTGGATGGCACAGATTGGTATCTTCAAGTAAGCCACCAGGTGTGTTCACGAGCCTCCTGAAGGCCCTAATGGCTGCACTCTGAAACTTCAAGTCGGTTTTGAAATTCTTGGCAATCTCTCACCAAGCTCTGGAAAGGCAGCTTCTAGATGAGAAGCCTGGTGGAATGCTCTTAAGGACAAATCTCTGGAAGCCACACGGTACCAGGCTTGAAGTGATGTTTCTTCACCCCGCAGGTAGAGAGAGCACTTTTCAGGGAAGATTTAGTGGTCAGCTGGTTGCAGGATAAGGGTGGGGGAAGGTTCCCACCAGTGTACTTACTGCTGGGATGTTTTCTTCTACCCAACATTGAATTCTTTGGTCGCCTCTCTGACTGCCACGCGGCACTCAGTCAAGTGCCCTAGTTGCCAAGAACAAAAATAATACCTTCTCCAAGAACTACCAAACCACTCTGCAGCATGTGGTGTTTCTGTAACCTTCCTCGTAGCCACTGATATTTAGTATTGTTCCATATTTGGTGACTGTGACCCTGGGTAAAATGCCACTTCATCACTACTTTACCTGCTTGTTTATAACATTATTTCTGGGCTAGGTGCATCCCAGAAATACAGCACTTGCCTAGCATATGTGAGGGCCTGGGTTTGGTCCCCAGCATTACTAAAATAAAAAAAGTAGTACTTACCTCAGAGGCTTTTGAGATGCATGTAAAGCAACTAGCCAGTGCCTGATAAAGAAACGACAAAGGCTCAATAAATTTAGCTACTAAGATGCAGTTGTAAACATTGTGGTTGTATCCAACCTAGGGTGCTTTACTAAGCTTATCATGTGCTCTGGAGCCTTTTGTTTATTGTCAAGATGAAGAATCTCTTCAAGGAAACCATATTAAGCACAGTATACACAAGGATGAAGGCAGCTCTGATCTGGGTGGTAAAGGAGAACCTCTTGTGGGCTCATGAGAACCCACTGGTTTCCAAAAAGCAGTTTAATATTCACTATTCATCATGGATTAGACTATTTTAGTGCCAACACCGTTTATTGCTTTTCATCAACATTTTTATGGAGCATTTCTCTTTTCCTGCCTTCTTGTCATAACAACGCCTGCTGCACCACCGCGGAGAGTACAGCAGGTGTTTCCCAAGCTTCCTTGCCATCTATGCCTGCGAGCAATAAAGGCCTTTTCTCCCAAAAGCTTCAGGACATTGCTCTTCCCCCAGGTTTGCTGAACCACCTGTTCCACCAGCATCGTGCTCACTGAGCTTTACTCACTAGAAACAAACTTCTACTGTGGTGTAAGATAAATATGTGAAATGCATAAGCCACAGTGTACAACTCAAAAATTAATACAAGACCATCACCATTCTGGTCAAGAAAGACAAGATTTCTAGCACATCCCAACCTCCCCGCCTTGTGAATGGATTTCTCTATTTCCTTCTTCCCAAAGGTGCTTTTGAATTCTTACTTAAAGAGGAAGTCATACAGCATATTTTCTTCTTGTGGCCCGGTTCCTTTTGCTAAGGATGTCTGTAAGATTCCTTCAAACCAAAGGAAAAGTTGGCTCACCTTCTTGCTCCAGAGAGCAGCCCTTTCCCAGTACCCATTCTGTTCGCGGACAGTGGAGCTGTTCTCGGTATGAAAGTATTACTAATAGTGCTAGAACGCTCTGTCTCCTGACAAATACGCATGCGCATCTCCGTTGGATGCACGCTTGAGAGGTGGAGCCACTGAACACAGCGTTACACGTATGTTCAACTTTACGACGCTGGCAAACATTTTCTGAGGAGACGGAGCCCATGCACCCTCCCAGCAGCAGCTCCGATTGCTCCACACCCTCACACTCAGTGTGGCCAATGCTGCAATTCTTGTTTTTATTATATCAAGATCTCACTGGAGATTTAACTTGCATTTCCTTGCTTACTAATATGGACCAATAGTGTTTTAAGATTTTTAAACTAGTACTAACTGTCAAAGTAAAATAATCTTTCTCTTGTTCTTTGCCAAAAAAAAGAAACCAC
Organism: Dinomys branickii; assembly: GCA_004027595.1. Taxonomy (NCBI): domain Eukaryota; kingdom Metazoa; phylum Chordata; class Mammalia; order Rodentia; family Dinomyidae; genus Dinomys; species Dinomys branickii. Next base: position 97,378 of record PVLD010005620.1, on the reverse strand, counting down.
TATCCCTTGTTGGCCTTCTTAAGTGACCTCTACCTCAAACATCTTTTCTATTTACTCATTTCTCAGTGAGTTCAAGTTTACCTTGGCCAATTTCAGGGGAATGGGCAGATGATTGCTTTCAGATCTTTTACTGTTCACTTGAGTGTTGATATAATATAGTATCTACACGGTGGTCAGAAAATTTCCGAGGAAATCCTAGGTCCATTAGCTCTAGGCTAGGAGAGTGTAGGGACTTCCTTGGAATAAATTCGAAGTTCTCAGGACAAAGAAGCTAGAAAGGTCATTTTTCTTCCTGCTATAAGTACTTGCTCATATGGTCCTTAATATCCATATATTGGCTTCAATTCACACATGACAGTAATAGAACTTTTTCTGTTTTGTGATTATTCAAATGGTTTTAAATAGAGCTGGTACATTTCTCAAAATATAGTGAGACTTGCCCTCAGGAGAAAACATAGCTCAATGTATTATGATCAAAGTAGAATGACTGTAGTACATAAACTGCAATTTCATATTTTATCTAAGTATTTCAAGTGACTTTCTAGCAATACCATACCTTCTGTTCCCAGGATCCATGTGATCTTGAGTTACTGTTTCTAGAAAAGGAAATAATGCAATCCATTTATTAGAATTCATATATTAAAATAGAACTTCATATCAAATATGGATGACCTTTATGTTTTTTCTCTTTACTTGAATCAAGGAGAAAAATTACTACTTAGACTTTAACCGTTAAATGTCTAGTGTTCCATTTTGGAGTACCCATAGCTATGGAACAAAATAATTTTCTTCAAATTTTTGTTCCTTGAATGTTTCTAGGTTACATACATGAGTTTCATGCAAAAAATCAAAAACTGCTATCTTTGGCACAAATAGATTCAGAGCTTACTTAACATTCATATAGACATTATATTTGTAGGTATCTATATCAAGAAAAAATCTCATTTGTTCTTGCCATCATTTTTAGTTTTATATATTTATTAATTTATTGAAAATTAAAATGCACCTATAAATTAACAACTTTGGGGTATACAAAAAAGCATTTTATAAAATGATTCACTTTATGATTACAAAGATAATCACATACTTAGATATATTTCTGTACCTTTCTGAATGTTTCATTTGGGTTTTTGTGCTATTGATAACTGTACCTCTCATATTCCTTTGTCATTTAAAAAGAATATATACCTACATTGTTTAGAGCTCCAATTTTGGAGATAACTTATTTACATAATTCACTTAAGTAATAGTAAATAAAAATTAGGTAGACACTTTAAATGACATAAAGCAAAAAAACTGCCATTCTTTAAAAATATCAAAATATACTAACATCAGAAAGATAGGTCACTATTTTGAGATGGGTTGTGTTTTTCAATTTCTTAGTGCAATTCACATTTATGGATATTAAATGGAAGAAAAAGCAGTTACTTAATTCTAAAAACATCCAGTGTGGGAAGATTTGGAAACTTCTCAGTCTTACTTTTATAACAGTCCAACCTAAAGTTCAACATCTGCAATCTCTTTAGGCCAATATATTGCAAATTCAATGCTAATCACCATCAATCAGAATCACTTAGGGAGCTTGTTGAAAACTCTATTCTAAACCTGTAGAAACATACCTGTATTTCAAACACTCAAGCTGCTTCCAAGGACACCAAAGGTTAAGAGCCTCTGCTTAAGTCATAAAAGCTCATTTTCAGGTCCAGTGCCTTAATAATGGTGAAGAGCTGCACTTCACTGTTTTTGAATGTCAATACTTATCACCATCTATTGGTGGAAATTGTTTATTTCTACTTTATGGATTCATTAATACTGAGTAGGATCCAAATAATATACTGTAAAGCAAAATTTAGGGAAAGTCAAAACTTTACTGTAATAATTTCCTTGGCATTTTAATTAACTTTTATCTAGGGTAAGATGAACACGTCTTACAATACCATTTTGTAATTGACCATGAAAATTCCTTTTTTGGTATTTTAAAGAATATAGTTCTGCCTTTATACAGTATAAGATCCAAGTTCATAAATTTATAAGGAAAATTTGATTAGGCTTTAGGTGTTACTTATTATTTTCTACAAACTGAAAGCGGCTTATTAATCTGTATTGTTTACCTTTTTAGTTCTTTATTTTTTGCAGCACTGTGGTTGAACCCAGGGCATTCACAGTCTTTTTAATTTTTATTTTTGTTTTGAGACAATCTAGGCTATGCTTGAACTTGTGATTTTGCTACCTCGGCCTCCCAGAGCACTAAGATGCTAGGCATGTACCACCATGTCTAGCTCATTTTTAATTTTTAGAAAGAAATATGCAATAAAGTTTTATACCTGATATTTGCTGCACATCTAAACAATCATAAATTTTTTATATCAAAAGTGCACCTGAGAAGTAAACACGACTTCACTGAACAGTGAAGGCATAAGCACTAGTTCACAAAACCCTGTTCGTTAGGTTCTACAATTTCCTCATTTTAAGAAAAATATAACAGTCTATCTTTTAAAAATAAGGTTATAGAGATCAGCTGTAAGAGAATAAAGCAAGACTTAGGCTAAATGATAGGTTTAGAAAGAAGTACACACAGAAGCCAAAATAAACACTGGTCATCTATATGTCACAGGGAAGGAAAACAAGGCAGAAGGTTGCTTCTACTAAAACAGCATTAAGTGTTTTATAGTCGAGATGCATTATATAGGTCTCTTTTAAATTTGTACAAAGAACTCAAAGAAACTTAGACCAGGTGCTCTACTGACACGTCTCTGCTGAGAGCAGAGGCCTGTCCTTTACATGCAGCCACTAGATCACCTAATTCCAAGAAAAAAACTTGGAGAGCTGGAACATATACAGCAGCTACCATGTGAGAGAGTGAGAGATTTAACTTCTCCATTGTTTCCCGTGAAAAACGTTAAGACTAGTAGGTGAAAACTGCAGAGAATCAAGTTTTAGATCAATTATGAGGATTGACCAAAGTCATAATTTATTTAAGCAAAGAAAACTTTATTTCTGCTATACATAACAACATAGTTTCTGTTTTTCTAAGAGACTTCATTTGTCCCATACTTAACAACATATTATTCTAAAAACAACTATGATACTAGTTTTAGCATTAAGGTATGTATTTTATAATACATGTCAGCCACCCCTGATTTCCCAATAAAGCAATGTTGTGCAGACTATCAGGTATATGAAAAAAAAAGCTGTCAGCTGTCCACAGGGAGTGCGTCCAGTCACATTTTCAGTCAGTCAGCTGAGGATTATGTCATTATTTAGTCTTTGTTCTGTAGAAAGAACACAACACAAGTATGAAAATCATCACCTGAAACAGCTGCTATGTATAGTACTTCTAAAATGTTAGGAATTCTTTTATTTCAATAAAACTAATGTGGTGTGTTTAATCATAGCTGCTTCCAAATAAGTAAAATCAAACTTACTCTGAAGAATGATGCAAGCATGTACTGTACTGAACTTCTTGGGGGGAAAATGCTGTGAATTAGTAAAAAACCAGATGCTCTGAAAATAATTCTTTGGCTAGTAAGGGAAATACATTATGCACATAGGACCAATCTTAAAACAAAATCATGTTACATTTGGGAAAGCCTATCATACACTTTTGGCAAACCTTTAAGTATGTTTATTATGTAGAGACAGGGTCTCACTATACCACCCAGGATGGCCTGGACTCTTAGGCTCAAGCGAACCTCTTACTTCAGTCCAACAAGTTGTTGGGAGTATTGGTATGGTATATGTTTATGTAACACACCAAAAAATGAAGACACTCTCATTATGGAGTCCTTGGTAAATTAAAGATGCACAGCAAAAATAAATGAACAAGCCATGCAATTAGAAGGCATTAAAATTAGAGCTAATTATATCCTACCCAAATAACCATTTCAACTAGTCTGATCCTACTTTATCTTTGCCCTGAATAAGAATAAAAGAAAACAATGGTAGATTTATATCTACATGATTAGTATCCTGGTATGTGATTCCTTTAATGTAGGGTAATGGATGAATGTACATCACTTTCAAAAGGAAAGAGACAGTATTACAAAGGTTAGTTCTCCCAATACCAACTGGCCTTAAAGTAGTTTCACATCATTAAACTTAATTCTTTCTGATCATTTGATTGTCATTATTTTGAATGAGATGTTGTATCTCAAAGGTTTCACTGAAGTTATAAATGGAAGGGTTTTAGCTCATACTTGCAAAGCATTTTTAAAATTTTATTTCTTAATTTTACAAGAAATTTTGCTATCTTATTGTCTCTCAATAACTGTAAAGCACTGTGGCTTGGAAAGGTAAAGAGAGCTGCCTAATTGTAAGAGCTATTAGAGCTGTAATTTCAATCCAGATTTGATTTTAAGTCCAATATTCTCAATAAAATGCAAATAATCATTAGGAAAAGCTCAACCATGAAAGTAATTAATAAACTTTCTTATAGTAGGAAGTTGTGTTAATGTCCTTTTTCAGGACAAAGATTCTTTTCAATGTAAGAATGTTTAAACATTAAAATACTCACAGTCAGGAATAAACATAACTTCTGCAAGGTAATTTAGAGGACAGCATGTCTACACAGAATAGCACATTTAGAAGATAGCATGTCTCAACATTTTATTCATAAACAGGAAAAATGCTAATTATTTTTCATTGGCAATTTAATATTTCTGGGATTAAACTGCTAACACTGTATGGTGCAATGAGAATAGATTTTGTAATGAAATAAAACATTTTAAAAACACAATTATCGTAATGGGCACCAGGTGAGCACTTTGTATTCTAAAAATGCCTTCTGTGAAAGAGAAACTAATCAGCTATTTGCTCTCAGAGGAGGGTCCTTACTAGTATGGCCTAAGATCCTGGTACTTGCTAGCTTACCTAATCAGAAAGAGTCCTTAATTGAAAAAAGAAATGGTTTTAAGCTAGGCATTTCAAACTGAATTCATCTGAAGGGCAGCAGACTTAGGAGGATTATGCATCTGAAAATTAGGAAATCCAGCTTTCCCTGAAACTCAATTCACGTAGAGAATTTTAAAAAAAATCTAATGTTAAAGAGTATTATCCTAAACTACAGAAATATAACCTGTCACAGAAAAAGAAACTAGATTGACTTTGGAAAACAAATAGGAAAAGGTAACAAGAGTTTTTGGTAAATGGTTAGGATTTTTGAAAAATACATATATGCACACAAGAATATTTTCTGAATGTGTACTTCTAATGCACAAACTCATGAATATAATTCCAGGAAAACACCAATATTTAGGTTAAAGAGGCCAAAGAAAATAACACTATTTGCTACTGCTTATTGGGCATTTTATTAGAAGTAAAAACATTCTTCATAAAAATTGTTAAAAATTATTTCAATTCATTACCCAAGACACCAGTTCTTCACATTAAAAACCTTTCCAGTATTTCAATTTTAAAGTTTATTTAGTAAATACACAGTAAAATGCTCAATTCTTTCAATCTAAAAGTAGTACATTTCCTAAATTGAGATCTGATTTTATTTATAAAAGAGCACAAACATTTTTCCACTAAATGTCAAAAACTACTTTTAAGTTTAATTACTTTATGTTTTAAACATATACATTGAAGATTTTGGCTTTACCAGCAGTTTTAAGCTAAAGTACTTTTAACTAGTGCTTTCTGAAAAGCCACTACAATATTTCATATAGTGTATTCCTCTTCCCATACTACTTCACCAATGTGTTTAAGAAGTGCTTACCTGAGAATCAGTAAGTTCTTTGCCTTTTATTAGACTCTTCCCTTGGGGAATCCGCCAGCATAACTTTAAGTCTGACCCCATTCAGAATCTTCCCATGCAAAGTCGAAATGGCATCGTTGGCGCTCATTCTGTCTGCAAACTTGGCATACCCCACATTTTTTCCTGACACGAGGTAAACTTCAATCAGGTTACCAAAACGACTGAAACGGGTTAAAAAAAAAATCAGTTGAAACAGATAAACACCGCCGCTCAGCTCTCACATGTGGGGTCCATTCTCCACTCATTTCCCACCCTTCTGCCTACACCCGTAGCCATTTCAAGGCAGTCTCACTCCTTCAGTATCTCCTCGCTCAGCTCTTTTCTTCACTCCCACTCAGGTCTTTCCTCATTCAGATCAGAATCATATGTGCCCTAGACTGCTTCGTGTTTTCACTAGGCTTCTGTCCACCTGCTTGTCCCTTTCCCGCCCATTCTCTACCCTGTCTTCTGCATGATCTTTCTGAAATAAAACATGATCATTTCCTCCCTAAACATCCCCTCAGAGGCTCCCCACCACCTCCAAGGTAATGGACAAACTCCCGAAACAGCTCTCAGGCATGGTGCTTGGCCTCTTTGCCTTCACGTTCCCTCACAATCTCTCCCAGTCTATGTTCTAATGGCTTCCTTTCATATTGCCTGTGTCTTTCATACATTCCTTATCATAGCCCTGATCTCATCACTAGGTTGTAATTTCCTACTTGTCTGTTTCCTGCATGAGAGTGGGTCTAAGAGGACAAAGATGATGCTATCTTGTTAACAGAATATCATGTTTTGTTTATGTAACACCTCAAGAACTAACAGTACCTGCTTGGCATAAGGAAGGAATTCAGGAAAAATAATAAATGAATCAACTAAATAAAGGTCAAAATACCTGGACCACATGCCTGATGTTTGTGTAGAAGCTTCCTATGCACCTTCTTAATTCCCTAATATTCTTGTAATGGAAACAGAAAAATGACAAAAACAAAAAGCTAAGATGGGAGTTATATGAAAAACACAAACTCCCATTTATACTTATTATATATTTTTCCCTATAATCAAGTAATTTTTAATTTAATATGGTTATAGAATCCTTAGGATCCAACAGAGTGCTAAGAACACAGAAGATAACAAATAATGGCCAGCTGAACCGTTACTATGAAGAAAAGGATATATGAAAAAAATTCTAATGGACAGACAGGACATATCTTCTATCAAGAGACAAAATATTTGTTTATTTCATGCATCTAGCTTTTCAAAAAAATCCTGTATAACTTATTTCTTCAAAATAAAATAACAGAAAATTTTGTGTAGAGACTTTGCATGGCAAAGAAGAGAAGAAAATGATCATAAATTGAAAAAGAGGATTCAAATAGGGAATTTTAAAAACCAAAGAACAAATCACCACTACCCAGTAAGTACTGGACAGAGTAAGTTTCAAAATTGTGAGAAAGCTAAAATTGATAGTTTCTATGTATTATACTATAAAAATGTACATTGTAGAACTGAAATCTTACCAGAATATATCCTCTAATACATCTAGAGGTAAAGGATGAGGATTAAACACAATAAAGAGTCTTTCTTTCACAGGAGTTTCTGGATCGGCTTTTTTTTTGCATGATGGAAGTATGACATCTGTCTGGATCTGAGGCAACTGTGATCCAGAACTTCCTCCAAACTGCTGCTAAAGAGTTAGGTATAACGTTAGAAAAAGAAAAACTATTTTTCAGGGATTTTTAGCTATAGGTACAGACACATATATTGTGGCACCTATGGGGTCCCCCAATACGACTCTAAAAACTTTCTTACTTAGTAGGTGATAAGCAAAGGTCCCATTTATCTTCGATTGTCTTGACTGTAAGCTACTTACCAGAAATTGTTGCTGGCTTGGGTTATTCCACACCACTGAAGCGAGTTGTGCAGCTACCATCTGTGTGGCCATTTTTCTAAGGAGACTGGAGACAGTAACTGGTAATTTACAGAAAGCTGGAAACACTCAGTTCTAACAGTAACTTGTTTTGTGTGACTTCCCTGTGGGTCAGCTGTTTCCAAATCCTAATTATGTCCTTAACATAAGACACTCCCGGAATGGTACTTACTCTGTTGCATTACTCCCGTCATCTATGAAGGAAACACCTATCCGGTTCCCAGGAGGGTACTGAAATCCATGTAATTTGTACTTTGCATAAATAGCTGATGCTACATTAAAATACTGAACCACTCCATGACCTAAAATACAGAATACATAGACATGAAAAAGAAAGTAGATTAAGGCAGATTATAATGTATCTCAAAGGTGAAACAATTTGATTCACACAAATAGTAATACAGAATCAATGGTTTCAGATTATAAAGTTGTAACATACATGTGTGGTTCGGTAGCATTACTAGAAAGTAAAGCATAAGTCACATTTAGGAAAAAATATCAATATGCTATTTGTTGGAAAATGGAGTTTTAACATATGTTCTGTAAAATAAAGATTTTGACTTTTATATATGGCTTTTCTTAAATAACATTACTATAAGCCTAAATTTTTATTTTTCAAACTTATTTTGAAATTTTAAAATTTTCTCTACCATATTGGGTAGGAAATGAAATAAGAAGTGTTTTAGGAAAACATATCCTCAGTGAGGTGAGCAGTGGCAAGAGAAAAAAATGCATAAAAAATAAAAGATAAGTAACAGAAGGTCTCAGAACAAAAGTCACCTAGTTCACATTCCTTGGGGGAGATTTCAGCTAAAGGGGCACATTTCAATTCAAAAAGTTGATATTGAAGGGAGAAACAATTTTACACTGAAAAGCCTAGGAGCCTGTAACCCAAGAAAAAGGTTTTTAGATATATTTAAAATACAACATACTTTGGGGAAAAACCTAAAATTTTATGTTCCTGTCTAAACCCAAGCATCCAATATTTTAGTGAAATGAAAACACAGAAATTAAATGACCATTTAAACAACTGAAATAGACTGAACATCTTAGAATATCTCTGTTCCAGTAAGATACTCACCAGACATATCTAACCATATAAAAGGTGTGGTAAGTACATTTCAATATACTAGATGAAAGGTGGTTAGATAGGGTGGTTGGATATACACATAAACGTAAGAACAAATGTGCCAGGAAACATAATATATGTGCCTAGGAGCTCTAAACAGAGAATGACAGTAAGATTAGGCTAAGGTTGGAAATAGTGCGAGGAAGTTCAGGAGGAGAGCTGCACTAGAAGGTAAGTGCTGGGCAGGACAACAGTGGGGATATGGTCGTCCGTCTGAAGGACGAGGTGCTTCAGGGCTGCCAGCTCCAACCCAGACTCATTTTCCTGCTTCCCCCCAACACATCACTCTGAAAGGTCTCAAACAGGTATACAGTACCTACAGTCTTGGAGGAAATGCCAAGTACGATGTCTTCACATCGCCCTTTATTTCTAACTCTTCACAAAGAAGCAAAATTGCCTGGCATTAATCAAAAGATTACAAACCACAAACCCTATCATGAGGTATTTCTTTTTGGCTCTTGAAATGAAGAATGCTTTATTTTGTGAGAGTTAAAATATTTCTTTTTAAATGAATAACTTTGTACAAAGGAGATACATTCCCCGTGTGTTGTTCATTAACACAGCAATAGATTTTAAAATCTAAAATAGAGACATAGGAAACATACAATTCCTGTCGCACAACCAGTATCTGACATAAAAAAAGACACTGAAGAAAAGACATTTTAACAAAATGTAATATACTTAAAAGCAACATAGATAATATTTTACCATAATTTGAATAAGGATCTCGTTGAACTTCACAATACTCCAATCCTGGTACTATATCAAAAATGCTGAAAAGCTGCTCTTCAGTGAAAGGAACTCTTGATACAACTGATAGGCGTTTGGAGATAGCTTCCTGGCCTCTGTTATCATTCTTGTCAAAATTTGGAAATTCAGATTGTTGATCTCCAACAATATTGGAAAAACAAAAGGAAAATCTTAAGTTCTGATATTCAAAAAGTCATGTAACACTTTATGCACTAGAAGACAAAAGTCCACAGCAGTCAACAAAGGTACTGTGCTTTGTATTATGCTTTTGGTCACCAGCACGAGCAGAAGGGACCCATGAGAAGAAAGCACACAACTCTCCCCACCACTCAACTTCCTCACAGACACACCATGTTTGATTTGATGGGAGGAAGCTCAGCATGTGAAAGTGAGAAATGTGCCAAGAATTTCATGGCAAATAACATCTGAAGACCTTGCTTTCATCACTTACTTTCCCCTTCCTCTAGCTTCTACTTTCATCATTTTTTTCTGTAGCCCTAACTTTAAATCAGCCAGTTTTGAGACAAAATATTAGGACTCATACTGAAGGGAGATCTGTGTGTATTTTCTGTACTGTTTGGTTAGCTGCATAAAGCAGAGGTTTACTCAAAAAGTGCTGCTGACATAGTTTAATTAGATAATTCTCAAATAAATCAGAGAAAACTAATGGGAAATAAGTTAAACAAAATAAGTGTTAAGGAATAAGGAAGTTAGTCTTGTGCTACTTTTTAGAAAAAACTACCTTTAAGATTTTTATTCACTAGATGAGATTTATAGACTAATGACAATAAAATAGTTAAAAAACACTCAACCTAAAATGCATACAGTGGATCTACTGCTGAAGAAAAAGTAGTCTACTTACCAAATGGAAACATATTTACTCGAGGTTCATGTCCCAAAGCCTCCTGCCTCATATTACTATAATAATCTTGTTCTGAGGATTCAGATGGTTTATTTTTTGGTTCAGCCAAGATTGCTCTAAAACCTGAAAAGAGAACCCATGAATTTCAAGTTTCATTGCAAATTTAATGTATCTGTAAATATACATGGTTGCTAGTGCCTGACTCAGCTGAATCGTCCCACTGTGCAAAGCAAAATCTATACATGGCCATCTCCACTGACCCACTTCTTTGCTCTCTGAATGATGTGGCAAACAATGAATCCAACAGCAAGAGTCCCGATTTCTGGGTCAGTGCAGACGTGGAAGACGCAGTTCAACCGCACATGATATTATTCACTCATCCATGTTCCTCAACAACATCCTGCCGGCTTCTTCACCGTTAACCTGCTACCAAGATTCTTCCTTTGAGATACACTTAGAATAGGTTATCTTTTACTACATCTTCTCTGCCTGTTTTCAATTTAGAATCTCTTCAATTAAAAGCAACAGCACTTTAAGTGGTCTCATCATTTCTGTGTGGAGAGTTCTTAACTAAACATGAGATACAAAAGTGGGGAGGAGCACTCTCAGAAACTTTAAAAAAAAGTACTCATGCCTGGGTGGTATTCAAGGTTTCACAGCTTTTATAATATTGCACTGTGGTTCCAAACAAGATAAAACCAGTCAGTTTGAATTCCTTCCAGGAAAATCTGTCCTCAATACTGTGATTAAGTTAAATGTTCTGTAAGCTTTACGTATTATCAATTACTATTATTTACACTGGTGAGCCAGGACTGAACCCAGGCCCTTGGCACTGACCTATATCCCCAGCCCTTTTTTATTTTTTTATTTTCAGACATGGTCTTGCTAAGTTGTTAAGTTACCTAAATTATGCTGGGCTCAAACTTGTGATCCTCTGGCCCAGTCTCCCAGAGCACAGGGATTACAGGCATGTGCCACCACACCCAGCTAAGCTTTATTATTTTTAAACAAACTACAAGAGAATCCTCATGTGGACTAAGTTGGAACTCTGTAGAAACTCCCAAATGCGGCTCCAATGTACTTAGTTGACTTTGTATCAATTTCTCAGCAGGAATATTGTGCTTTACGCAACTGTCTCCCTAACATGAAGAGTAAGACATGTTCACTCCTGCTGAGTCTTTGCTAGCACTGCTCCCACCTTTTCCCTGCCCACTCTGTACCAGACGCAAGTCCTATCTCCTCCGAATGTGTTTCTATACTCACTCTGTGCACCTGTTGCTCAGCATTGATAGACTATCCTACATGCTTTTCAATACTTCTTTCACTTAGCAAATACTGAGTCTACTATAAACAGAAGTTACTTTGGAAGAGATCTCAAAAAGTTAGATCTTAAAATCTTTACTAAAGCCTATCACTATACTAGGTATTTGGGTGATAGCAAGACAAATAAGACATATTTCTTATTTTTAAAGAGTATTTAAACTTTTTCTATTATTCACTATTTTTTCATCTATTATGTCTTGCTTTCCAATGTAGATTCAAAATCCTTAAATGACAGGATTGCCATATATTTTACTTGTAAAATACTTAGTATATTAATGAGTGTAGCATAGGTACTCAATGAAGGCTGGCTGAATGGGAAATTTAGAAGGATCTACAATGAAACTTTGGTGTGGACCTTCAGGGTATCTAAGAATTCTATTAATTCATGCCTGTTAAGTATAAATTTTCATGCTATCTAAAAATAGTAATTTATTTCTAAAAGTCAGTGCAGTTAGTAGTATGATGACAAAGAATATTTTTCATGACATCTTTAAAATGGTTAGTCTTTATTATTGATACTAGTAACAGAAGAAGATTCAATTACCATGATTCTTAGTTTGAAATCAATTCTATAATTACATATCTAGGTTACGAAACCTTAGAAATCCTACGCTTACCATACACATTTATTAATTCTACTTAAGATTTTAGGTAAAAAAAATGAATAAATATGGTGTAAGTATGAAAAAACTGAAAGAGTAAATCAAATTTTAACACCTTAAATTCTGAGATATGTATTTTTTGAAAACCTATTGAAATAACCAAAATATGCACTGCATTTGCTCTCTTAATGTAGTTGCTCAGATTTCTCCTCACAACAGTGCTTCTGTGAATGCTTAATCATTACCCCAAAATATTTTTATCTTTGCATTGTTATCATTAAACACCCACTGTTAAGAATTACTAGATATGATAGCAAAAACCAGTATTAGATTCAGTTATTTAGAATAATTGGAATTTTAAAGAAAGTCATTAATATTCTTACTTCGATCACAGTTTTCTATTGCTTGGGCAGCCTGTGATGGTTTTAAATATCGTACGTAGCCCAAACCTTTACTTTCTCCAGTGACTTTATTCTTAATAATGCTGCAATACTCGATATCTCCATACACCTATAAGAGTTAAAAGACATGATCTTAGGGGACTCAAAATTAGTACCTGAAGAGATTATTTCAGAAGTAACTATAAATGTATGATTATTCAAGTCTTGTGGCCATGAGGGTGGAGTGTCACATGGCTGGCTTTGGCATCTACTTGGGGGACTGGAAGCTCACACTTCGGGCTGTGTCTTAGTGAGTCAAGGAAGCACAGCCTTGGGGTCTATGTCTAGTCCCTTGCCTCTTCTGCCCTGCCACTGTTTCCCCTGCTCTGGTTCCCAGCTGTCATGAACTAAAAATTGCTCTACCATGCCCTTCAGCCATTATGCTTCTGTTTTGGAATCAGCCAAAATCATGTGCTAAATCCCCATAAAATGAGAATCCAGTTAAACCTCTCTTCCTTATGTTGTGGTAGTCAGGTATTGTGCTTAAATTTCTGTTCCTCTAAGTTGTGGGTATCAGGTATTGTGGTCAGTGATGTTCTAACTAATACAGAAAACTGGTGCAGAGTAGGGTCAGTGCTGTAACTTGATCTGACCAAGTGGTTCAGAAGCCTTTGGAACTGCTTTGGGGAAGAATTTGGAAAAATTTAGAGATATGGGATAGAGAAGTCACAGAAGGCTGTAAATACACCTTGATGGGTATTTCTGGTCAGTGCTCAGAAGACCTGAGTAGTGACAGGAATTCAGGCAGTAAAGGCCAGGTTCGGGAGTTTTCAGATGGGCAGGAAGACTCCATTGGCAGTTGCAGTAGAGGTCACGAGTGTTTTATTCTGGCAAAAAGTTTGTCCACATTTTGTGAAGTGTCCTGAGACTTTGCAGGACACTGAGATTAATGGTGGAGGAGATTTCAAGACAGCACAACATTCAGGCTGTGGCATGGGTATTGCTAGCTGCTTTCAACCAGATTTACAGTAAGAATCGGGCAAAAGGCAGAACAAAGAAATTTTGGCACAAAAGGAACCAAAGTAAAGTTGGGGCCAAAGGAGGTGTGGCTGCTGAAGAGATTAAGAACATTGTAAGAAACCAAGTGCTTTGTACAGGGACAAGAAGATGCCCTATGAGATCTAGGAATCAGTAAGAGCCCACTCATTATGGACCTAAGGGTGCAAACTGTCAACATTTCATTTAAGAAGAGAGGTCCCAGGCCCCTTGCTCAAGTAGACCCTCTTAGGAAATTTGTTTTATAAGATTCTTTTCACTATTCTCAGCTATCCAGCCTCTTCAGAGACTTCTGCAGCCATGTTCTAGGAGGAATGGCTACTGCTCCCATTGACATCAGAGCTTGGTAGCATTGCTATGATGCAGATTTTACTGGCATGCAGAATGAAGAGTTGTGGGTTCAAAAAGGCTTCCACACAGATTTCAAAGGAAGGCTTGGGAGGCCAGGCAAGGAGCCTCTGCAAGGGCAGCATATAAATCTGTAAGAATGAAGCTGAAGGTGCAGTAGAGAACCCAGCAAGCTGAAGGTGCCAGGAACATGGAATGTCTGCCAAGGAAAGTTGCAGAATATGAATAGAACCAGCCCAAGAGAGAGGCTGTGTGGATTTCAACTGGCAACCCACAGTGATGAGGCTGCCCAAGCCTTCTGTAAATCACACTTTATCACCACAGGCCCATGGCCACATATGGTGCTCCAAGGAATAATGTTTGCCCTGGTGGAACTCAGTCTTCATTTGGTCTGATTCTTTTCTGTACCCCTATTCCTTCCTTTTGCAATGGAAATGTTTTCCCTGTGCCATTGTACAGTTAGGATTATGTAACTTGTTTGTTATTTTCACAGGGGTTCTCAATTTAAGAGTTTGCCTTGAGTCACAGAAGAGAGTTTGATCTCAACTTCTGAAAATTGCTGGAATTGTGGACTTTTGGGGAACAGATTGTGTTTCTGTTTGTACATAGTATAGCATTAGTTTAGGCAAAATTATAAAGTTGCTAATGTTTTTATTTGGAGATTAGGTATGGTTTTAAAATATAGTTGTTGCCAAGGTGTGATATAGTGGTTAGGGTGTATGTCAACTTGATTTGCTTTGGGATCCACCTGGGGCACTGGTGGAGCCGACTTCTGGGTGTGTCTGGGTGTGCTATGAAGAGATGGCCTGGGGGACTGTATCTAGTTCCCTTCTAAGCCTGTCTCCTTGTTCTGGTTCCTGCCCACCATGACCTATGTAGCTTTGCTTCACCATGTTCTCCTACCATGATGTTTCTGTCTTAGAGCCAGCTGGCCACAGACTAAATCCTCCTAAACATGAGCCAAATTAAAGCTCTCCTCCTTTAAGGTGTGTCATGTATTTTCATCTAGCAATGGGAAACTGACTAATATATACGTGCTTCTTGCTTGCAATCAAAGAAACCCTTCAAGGACACAAGATTTTTTTTTATTGCTTATTTCATAGTAAAGAAGCTGAGCTTTACAGAAATCAAGTAATTTGCATAGGTCACAGAGGAGATAATTCATAGAGAAAGAAAAGACTTGCATGTGGTCTGGGTAGCTTTAAATTCTTAGTTGTAGTCAGGGGAGATGCTCTGAAATTGGGCTTTCCAGACTGAAACCTGGACAAGCTAAACATAATACACTATAATTGCTCAACTGTCTTCTAACAGGAGCATAAATGATGGTGTATTCTTTTGAAGGAGAGCAAGTCAAAGTATATCTCTTAACTCACTCAAAATATTAATAATCTGAGAAGTATGCACTAATTTATTTTTAATGTTGGAAGAAATATGGATAGAAATTCTTAGTATTTATTGTTTAATAAATTCTTGTGTACCCAGTAAGTAACTTAACTATTACACACTGGATAAAGTCTTACTTGTTACTCAGAAAAAGATAAAAATTTAGTTTGAAAATCACTTTTTCCTGCTTGTTTCTTATCTTTCTTGCTTCTTGCCCACCTAATCCATAGTATCAGTAGTGTACGTAGAAAAAAATTTAAAAAGCATAATTCAAAACAATTTAAACGCTGTTTGTAACTATTTTTTAAAATTTATCACTTCAGTGGAAGTTTACCACTGCAGATAAAAGTGAATTGCTAAAAACATTTATAATTTTCTTCAAATGTCATTTACTATTATCTATATTCAGTGGTGCAGTTGTTTCCTTCAATCTAACTCCTGCAGAGGCCCAATTTTAGGACAAAAACATCAAGTGATAAACTTTTCTAAAAGAGACCCCCCAAAAAAGCCTTTCTGTGTGTAAACTGTCAACATACCACAGGTCCACAATTCATATTAAATAATAACAGCTCACATAATCAGGCCTGGCTGACTCACCTCTATGTAATAGGTAACAGATAATAAATGGAAGTAATAAGAAAGTACTTTAAAATTCTAAAGATAAAAAGCAGGATCCAGACTCGGTGTTTAAATCTTAGGTCTATCAGCTACTAATTCTGTGATCTTACTTAAAACTCACTGAGCTTTGTACTTCATTTTTCTGAATCTATCTTTTCATGATAAAGTTTGGCAGGGGGCCACCCCATTACTATTTTCCAGTTTCTAGTAACTGTACAACATTTAAGGAATGAATCATCACAAATGCTAGGTGATTAGAAAACATTAATACCTTAAATTTTTCCCGTAGATCTTCTTCTGTGTAGGACTTTGGTATCATAACAAAGATTCTTGTAAGCTCTTCATCTTCAACATCTCGGTGACTTCCAGATGATCTGGACTGAGCAATGAATACCTAAGAAGCATACAAAATCTCAAAATAATGTCAATGGTTTTCTTATTCTTTAAGCATTCTTCATAATGGAATTTGTTAGGTTAAAATGAAAATGAAAGGGTCTTATGAAAACCTTTTTTTCAAAAGTAATCTTTACTGCGAAGACTTTGTTATATACTAATCTCTGCTTTTTTCCTGAATACTTTTTTTCCATTTTTGATTAGCAAGAGTCAGTGTACTTAAAAAGAATGTGTACTTTGCATTTTTTGACAAAGTTCAATAAATGTTCAATATATATTTCACAGTTATTAAAACATTTCATGTCTTCATTTTTGCTTATTTTATCAGATATTAAGAGAGGAATATAAGTCTAATTGTGAATTCACCTTCTATTTTTTTGTTGTATCTTTTGAGACAGTTTTGCTAGGTTGCCCAGGATGTCCTTAATCTTGTGATCCTCCCACCTCAGCACCACTGTAGCTGAACCTCTTTTTCTTTGTAGTAATGCCAATAGTGTTTCACGTTTTCAAGTTATTGGGTGCACATACACGAGATTATTAGACAGCTTTTAACTGATGCTCTCATTCTTATGAAATTACCCTAGCTCTTAAAACACCACATGCTTAAGTTCATTTTTCTAACAGCATGCCAACTTTTGTAGTTTTATTTTCAACTACTCAGTATCTTTGTATTTAAAGCATGTCTTTTGTGGTCATTTTGTTGGGTCTGTTTTTTGTGTTAAACCTGTCTGATAATCCATTCCATTTAATTACTGTTCAGTTCATTTATAATTAATGTAATTATTGATACAGCTGAGTTTAAGTCTAGATGGTGTGCTACTACTAAGTTTTAGAAAAAAATACCATAACCATATTATGATTCGTATCAGTGACTGTCCAAATGATTTTATTTGTGAACAGGAAAAGGCACAGGATGATTTTTCTAACCTTGGCAATTTACTTTTACTGAAACACTGTGATACTAGAGTACTCTGAATTTAATTTGCTTAGTAGAATTGCTTTTCTTAAATTTCTAAAGTTTTCTAGGTTTTGTACTACATACCAGAACATCAAAATCTGTGACTAAGATTGTAAACTTGTTTATTTGGCTATAAGTGTAGTAAGTTTAAGGGCTAAGTTTTTTTATTACCTGAATATAACATAATTAATCACCATACACACTAGTATCATTGAGGTTTTGTGTGTATACACATGTTTCCTTTAAAGGGTGGCAGTATATGTTAACAAATGTGTTAAAACTTGGACTATGGAATTTCAGTGATAGGAGGCAGCAATCCAAAAGGATACTGTATTTAAAAAGCCATGTGGCATACTGGGTGTGGTGGTATATCCCTGTAATCCCAGCACTTGGGAGGTTGAGGCAGGAGGATAACTGTGAGTTCCAGGCCATCCTGGGCTACACACTGAGTTCAAGGATAGCTCGTACTATATAATGAGACCCTGTCTCAGAAAAACAAAAATCAATCAAACAGAAAAGCCACGTAGGATCTTGTAAGTGTTGAAAAAAGAGAATATTAAAGCCATGACAAAAGGAGATCACTATTTTTGCAAGAAAACCTGTCACAGAGTTGGAGACATATCCCTAGTTTACCTCATTACTCCTTCAATAATCTGTACCATATGCCAAGCATTGTAGTGCATTGGAAATCACAGAAATAAACCAGTAGAAAATTACTCTACTAGATGCAACAGTATATTGAATGATAAATAGGAAAACACAAAAGAAGAAGGCTCTAAGAATATATACAGACACTAGAGCAAAAACAGGAGCCTTAGGTAAAGCTATCAGATCACAAATTTCCAAACTTTCGAGGATTAAAATGTTCACAATCTCTGATAAAAGACGTCTATATAGAACCCAAGAATAACTTCCTAATGGAAGACTTTTCCTCACATATTTTCATCTTCCTGCACAATACAATTTCAGGGTTGACCAGGGTTGGGAGTTTAATTTCTCTTGCAGGGAAGTGGGTTGCAAATTTGGACCATTTTTTGGTTGCCTATGTGGGCTCTCACGTCCTGTTACACACAAAAGTATAAAAACTCATTCCATTAAGGTCATAACTGTAAAGAGATGAAAGTTACCAGTGCAGCAACCTGCAGCTCTGTTTTTGGTATAATCTATAAAAACTGTTTTTACACTTTCAAAGGGCTGTTGGTAGTAATCACACCACGATAACAGAGTCTGTTGACCCCTAAGTTTAAAATATTAACCATGTAATCTTTTATTGAAAAGCCTGTCAACCTCTGATCTAGTGTATGTTGTGGCCCTACAATTAATTTTGTTGATATCCTGTTGTGAGCCACTTCAGAGGGTTGAGGAGTTGATATAAATTTATCTTTCTTCCGTTAGCTCTATCAGTAATACTTCATGTATTTTGAAGCTCTACTGTTGGCCACATCCACACATGGGATCGCCACGTGTTTTTGTTACTATCTGCTGGGTTGTGGTATATTCTCAGGCTCCTTCTCTTTTGTCGATGGAGGTACAGGCAAGATCTCCAGACACTGACATATCTGAGTCTTTCATTTATAAGTTCCTATTAATCCTCTTCCCAATTTTCAGTGAGCGAGAGAGGGGAGCGGGGAGAGAAAGAGAATGAATTCAGAGTAAAGAAAACTTTTAAAGAAACCAACATAATTACATATGCAGCAACTACTTCTATGCTGTAGGTGAAGGGTACAATTTAATTATTAGCTAGAGTCTCAGGACTGGGTCCTTATTTGAACTAAGAGCGAGTAAAGCTGTTACTTACAATCTTGACTACTACACAAAAATCTTGGCTACTGTGGACCTGAGATAAACCTACACTGATGGCTTACCTTGTGCCAGATAATGGGCTAAAAGGCTAGATCGTGGATAATAACCCCGAAAATTATCCTTCCTGCCATGTGTCATTACCTTAATTTAACATAAAACTAAATAAACAGAAATTTAATGTAAATACTACTAGAAAAAACTAAGGGTATGCGAAGAAACATTTAATAGTAATACAAAACTCACAGTATCATTACAATAATTTGGCACCTCTTGGGGTTGTTTACTTTGCCTTGCTTTTAAAGGAAAGTGGCCGTAACACAATGAGTCAATGATCAAATGTATACTATTCTTATTTACACGGTTAGAGCTTATTTAAATAAATTTTAAAAACCTGAACAGTATGGAGAGACAGACAGAGAGAGACAGACACAGACACAGTCCCTCACGGCAGGCCGGGCAAACGGGCTGCGCGCTCAGGAGCTGCTAGGAACGGCAGGGTGGACAGAGAGGGGCTCACATCAGCCCCGGCCCGCAGCCCCGCCCGCGAGGGCGAGGAGCCCGGGGATCCCCCCCCCCCGCCAGGGGCGCAGCCCGCTGTGGGCGCCGTCGCCCTCCTCGACCCCCGACAGCACCCGGAGACCCCGCCCCGCCCCGCCCGCGGGCACCGCGACCCGGCACCCGCACCTTGATGGGCTTGGTGTTGTTGGGCTCAAGGCACTGCCCGTGCATCTCCTCCATGGCCCTGCAGGCCTGCGAGCTGCGGGCGAACTTGATGAAGGCGATGCCCTTGGACTCTTTGGTGTGCTTGTCTCGCACCACCCAGATGTCCTGGATCTCGCCGAAGCGGGAGAAGCGCTCCCGCAGCACCGCCTCGGGGGTGTACTTGCTGATGACCAGGAAGATGCGGCTGTTGGGAGGCTCGTCCAGGCTGTCCACGCCCAGGCGGAAGCCGCTGACGCCGCCGCCCGCAGAGCTGCCGGCCTCCTCCATCGTGCCCCACCTCGGCGCGAGCGAGCGGGCGCCGGGCCCGGGCCCTCTCGGTCCTCACAGAGTCGGCCTCGGTCTCAGCCTACTCCTCTCAGGTGCTCCTCTCCGCTTCCGGAAAACAGTAGAGTCAGGCGTCAGGCGCTGTCCCACCACAGGGGTGCTGGCTTCCGGAAGCAGCCTGCAGCGCCCCCTCGCGTAGCGGGGGACCAGAACTAAAACTGCTGAAGATAGGTTCAAATTAGCGTCAGTTTTTACAATGCTTATTTCCTGAAGTCAAAGCAGCCTGCCTGATCACAAGGCTTTCCAAGCGATGGCTTTACCTCGCTATTATCGTAAGTCCAAGGAGTCTTCCCCCAAACTGTACAATGACACTTGTGAAAGATTGCCGACTTTATTGAAGTTGCTTGGGAGGAGGAGAGGCTTGTCGTTATGCATTGACACCACTACAATAGGGTCTTGAAATGGAGGCCTTACTGACAGGCTGGACTCAATCCAACTTCCTTAAGACAAACTGGAACCCAATAAGGGAATTTATAATCAGGATCGGGAGGAGAGTCAGTGGATGGACAACTGCTCACATCAAGAGGAAGAAGGATTCTTGCTAGATCTGCTGGACAACATTCTTGCTGAAGATAGTGCAGAGTGTTAAAATGTTAGTGAGGATCAGAACCCAAGAGTGAGGACTGTCATTAACCTGATTTAGCAGGACTGCTGCTCAAACTGTATTCTGCAAGAACAGAGAGTCCAAGACTGCATCTACTCAAACTGTTTACTATGCATTGGTCACTATGCTATATCTAAGGGAGAAAGTGTTAAAACAGTCATTCTCCTCCTCTCACAGAGCCAATAGTTTAGTCTTCTATAATTAGGATCAAATGGAGCTGGTTAATTTAAGGATCAGATGAAATAATGTGTACAATGGCACAAAAGAAATTAATCGTTCCATTGGACTGTGGTGTTCCCTCCCTCCTTGATCATGTATAGTTGCTTGGTGGTAAATAAAACTCAAGAAGTCTGGGTTGTTATCCTGGATTTAGGAATAACAAGATTATTATCATTTCTCCATGCCATAGCTGTATCATGAAGGTGCTGTTTATTGCAGAGCTTAGTAAGTATAGGAAGTATGTTGGCTTAACTTTCTACTTCTCTTACCTAATCAAGATAAATGAAAATAATACTGTGATAATTTTATTGATGTTAGTGCAAAGTTTCTGAGCATTACTATTTCCACACCAGTGCCATCTAGTGGAAAATTTATACTGTTCTTAAACACTGCTCTGACTGAGCAGTCTGTCCCTTGTAAAATAAGACTACTGACATGTGTCCTGAAAATCTCAGGCTGATACTCAGAGCAGTTTGTTTCTCTCACCCCCCCAAAAAAAAACAAAAAAAAACCGTGGAATGCAGGGGAAGCAAAGTTTCTTTATATGTCAGTCATCAAATGCCACCTATTCAAGAAAAATAAGAGATTTAGTTATAAATTACTAATATACAATGAGCATATAGTTTTCATAGTACTATTTTCAACAGATATTTGAGATATAATTCCCAAGTTGTACACCTCACCATTTGAAGTGTTTTTAATATATTCACAGAGTTTTACAAGTGTCATTATAGTCAACTTCAGAGCATTTCACTCAATAATGATAGAATTGTCTTATTTTGAACATGAATTACACAGATTGAAAACATTTGATGTGTCTGAGGGGCTGAGGTTGAAAAGAATGACAATTAGAATTAAATTAGAGAAAACGTGTTGGGCATTAGCTGGTTAAATTTTTTCAAGGCTTTAAAACATGTAGCCTAGCCAGGCTTGGTGGTGCACCCCTATAATTCCAGTACTTTGGGAAACTGAGAAATGTGTGCCAATACTTAGCTTGACATGTTATAGTCACTCAAGAAATTGCAAGTCTCTTTCTTGAATTTGTATACCTTTGAGTTTGAGAATAATATTTAGCCTCTGATTTATTTTTTGCAGTACACTGAGTCTTTGTGATTCAAACTGATGTCATAAATCTTTAAATGTGTAGCTCACAGGGCAGAACTCATTGGAAACCCTTAGAATGGTTCTATCCAAACACCTGGTGATTCTGGCTATTTAAATTAAAATAAATTACTCTAAATTAATTCTATAAAAATAATATCAAGTGAGTTACTTTATGTAATTGGCCTCATTTCTGACTCTCAAAATCTATTTGCAACTTTTAAAGAGAAGTCCACATAGAATATTTCCATCACATCGAAAGGTTTACTGGACAGCACTGCTCTAGAGAACTAGAATATGAGGGTAAACCTCCTGCTTACCTAACTCACATTTTCACTATTATGTAGTTCCACATACCTTGACTGGGGAACCAATTTAGGAAAATAATTTTAATATTTCTATTTCTCTGCAACAGCCTTATCACTCGCATTGCACTCAAATAATTATGTAACCACAAGTTTCTATTCCTCTGTGCGTGTGTTTTGGATTTTTTTGGTGGCACTGTGGAATTCGAACCCAAGGCATTCACACAGGGCAGGCAACTGCTGTGTAACTAACTTACATCCCAGACCTTTTCGTGTCACTGGGTTGCTCAGGCTGGCCTTGAACTTGCCATCCTCCTGCCTCAGTCTCCTGTGTTGGGACGACACACGCGACACAATGCCCAGCTCTATTCCACCTTGGGGACCTTGGGGTTTGCTGTCAGGTTTTGTATAGTATTTTATGTAATTCACTAAAATTTACTATATTTTGCATCTTGCTCCCCTAGATTGTAACTCACGAGAAATTGGGGCAGGGAGTTTCGGTGTTTGCACTCCTAAATTGCTTGGCACAGTGCCTCGCCCATAGTAGTGAGTGCTCGTTTTATTGATTTGGCTTGATTCTTGTTACCAAATGCTCTTGGTCCATCTTCGTCCCTCCCTTTTCCTACCCTCCCCTCTTTCCTTTCTTTTTCTTGGATCATTCTTAGAACATGGCTTTACTACTTCAAAAAAGCCCTTTTCCACACTGAATATTTGTAACTCTTTTTGTTATGTAAAGGCTGAACATACAAAAAGTGCAGGCTTGGGACCTTAATGCTGGAAGGCCAGTCAATACCAGTCACCTTGTTGACTGGCCTTGACTCAGCAAGTGGTGGCTGCGCACTAGGTGCCAGGTTGGAGGCTCTGCGAGAGTTGGGATCTCGCGGGATGTGGGTGCCAATCAGCAGCTGGGGTGGATGCCACCCATTTAGCTGTGTCACCTACCCTGCTTGAGGCACCTGGCATCAAGTACTAGCCACTGGACTGGCTGCTTCAAACCTGGGGTGCAGGCACTTGCCTGGCAGCGGCTGGACAGAGATGGGGGACAGCACTGTGGGCCCTGTGGCAGGGGTGGGCCTGGCTGGGAGAGGGGGGACCGGAGATCCTGTGATCTGAGCACTCCCTGTGCCCCATGCAGTTTGGGTCTGGGTTTCCTCAGAAGGGAGAGTCCCCATGTCCTCCTACAGCGTCCCCAGGGCTGTAGGAGGCTCCTCCAGCCCCTCTGCCAACAGAATGTGTTATTATTGTAATTTTTGGTACTGCTGCTACTACTGTGGTCATCATCATGTTGGTGAGGTTCTGCATCCTCTTTGATATCTGGGTGGTGCTGATTTCTGAGAACTTTCTGCCCTTGCTGGCAGCTTCAACCCAGAGGAGCCCATGTTGGGAGTTTGCCAAGCTGGAGTTTTGTTCCAGCTCAGGGCTCAGTTACAACTGCTGAGAAAGGGAAAAGGCTAGATTCACCTTTCGGGATTCACAAACGTTACATGATTTACTCAGGGTCACACCATTGTGGCTGTATATATTGCCGCCCTCTTGCAGATACAGCACGCTGAAGCCCACTCATCTTATGGTGTGTTCGGTATTCATCTTTAAAATATTCTAGTGAGCTTCCTTCCCCTCTTGCAGCACTTCGGTTACAAGGGCTTTGGAAATCTTGAAAACTTTCTTGATGTCTTCATTATTCTGACCACATTTCTCTTTTTATGCAGTTAGACCCGGCATTGGTAGGTGGCGGTATTAAGTGCTATTTTACCTAGGCCTTCTTCTAACTTACTTGGGAAAACAGTTTATGCATCTGGAATGTGTCAGTTATTGTATTAAAAAAGGGCTGCCCAGATCACGCTGAAAAGGGAATTGTTAAATTTCTAGGGTGGTACATTTAATATTGGCCCTTCCTCCCATCTTTACAGTCTCTCCTTACCATGCAGCAACTTGTGCTCCTAAAACCACTTAATCTTTGCCTCATCTTCTTCATCTAGAGACACAGAGATATGAATACTAACTCTGTCCCAAGGGAGCTGTGGAGATCAAGCGTGTTAGTACTTAAAGGGCGTGGAAATATCTGGCGCACTGTAAGCACTGACAGATATTTGCTGCTCTTTCCATCTGTTTAGTATTGAAATTACACTTTGGGATGAACAGTCATTTTCATGCTAGTTGTCACATCTTTGCCTTTTTTTTTTTGTGAGCTATTTCTTCTTGAATACTAACTACTGATAGAATGCCAGATAGTTACAAGACAGAATGTTTGCGCTTGATTTCTTGCCCCTTCCCTTACTGCCGTTGCTGAATCTCCTGGCTTCAATGAACTTGGAAGAGGGCGATTAGCATTTTCACCAGCATTAGTCTTCTGTGATTAAAGACAGCAGCAATAGAAGTTTTAATTGTGACTAATACTGGTAATTTGCACAATGATAATAGAATTTTTTTACAAGTGATTCCCAAGTGAAATGTAGAGTTCATAAATTAGGTTTCCCAAAGTGCTAGTAAAGTTTGATTGGAATAGACAATCTGGTCTTTCTGTCTCATGTAAAAAACATAAGTAAATATGCCCTAAATAATCTCAAAAATTAAGTATTACTTAGATGGTATTAATATTTTGTCTTCATATGATACAAATTGTTTGGATTACAACAAATGTAATTTGCTAAAAAGCTATGCATTTGCTTTTGTGGATAAATGTTTCCCTTTTATGATTTCTGTTCAAAGGCTTACTGAATTCTGAGCTTCTTCATATATTTAATAGAAATAATACATGTAGAAATTGAGTACAGTGTTTTAAGTGATGTTTGAAAGTTTAAAGTAAGCTTCTCTTAGATAAAGTTAAATTTTCTTATCCTGTTTTCTCTCAGAATTAAATATTGATTGGTAGTTTACTTGTTTTCGGATACTAACCACTAAAAACTACCATTTTTCCTTTAGGTGGATTAGTAATACTGTTACGGGCTCCCACATATATTAAAAGAATTAAGCAGATAGTTTTTGACAGATATGGGGTAACCCAAGTAGTCCCAGTACCTGGGAGACAGGCAGGAGGATCACTGCAAGTTCCAGGCCAGACTAGGCTACATAGTAAATTTCTGAGCTACAGTGGGGGACACTGTCTCAAAAAAAAGATGATAGCTATAATTTACTGTGTATAGAGTGCTAGCCTTTCTCTGAGTAATAACTAACTTTAGCTAAACAATGGTGTATATTTCAATATTGGTAGATGAATGCCAACATTTTTATTTATTAGTGGGGTTTTATGGATACATGTATGTTTAGGACTGTATTCTCAAAGAATTAAGGCTGGGGATATAGCTGAGTGTCACAGCATCTGCTTGGCAAACACAAGATCCTGAGTTCAATTCCTGGTATTAAAAAAAAAGAGGTCTTTTCATGATTTTGAGAATGGTAATTTGTTGTATTCAAGTCCACCCCAACCTACACCTCTCTGGTACTTACTCTTCTCAGAACATCAAGGGCGGAAAAACAAAATCCGGGTGGTATATTCATTACTGTATCACAGAATACTTTTCTGATAGGTTTAGATTATACTTTATGTCATTTTAGAAGCAGAAAGGATTAATTATATAAACATTTTGGCAGTCTTCACCAATATAAATATCTTTGTACAAAATCTCTTCTATATATAAATTGATCACCATAAAACAATATATTTTGTACTGTATTAGTATTGACTGTATTAATGCCGAGTGAACTTGATAATGTTATTTTTCATTGATTTTCAGGAAATGCTTGATCTAATCCAGTAGACTGATTTACAGTTGAAAGTGTAAAGTAAATGAGAAAATATTTTGATAAAGTTTGCTGTGGCCTCATCCTAATAAATGTCATTATTAAGCACCTTTTCAATTTCTTATATCATTATTTTAAAGTGAGGGGATACAAAATTAGACATGCATATTTCACATCATTGGTTATGCATGTATTTGTGGAAAGGAAAAAGAAAGGAATTGGTAGTTTACTTGTTTGTCATTGGTAGATGAATGAGTGTCACAGCATCTGCTTGGCAAACACAAGGTCCTGAGTTCAGACCATTGTCTTGTATAAATTGTCTTGTATAAATTAATGAAGCAGCCATGGCTAGAAATATAGGGTTGGTTTTTTTTTTAGATAGAGTCTCACTGTGTGGTTCAGGCTGGTCTCAAATTCACAGCAATCCTCCAGCGCCATCTCCTGAGTGCTATGATTGCAGGTATGAGCCACCACGACTAGTTTATGGCTAGAAATTTGAAGTAAGCCTTCATAAATTAGATGATTCTTTATTAAATTGTTTTTGAAGGCTCAGACATTAAAACACATATGCCTTAAATGATATATTTGTGTTTTGTGTCATTAGCATTCACTTCAGTGTAAGTAATACAATTCCTTTTTCCCTCCAGCTTTACAAATCTGATATCCTCTTTTTGTGTAATTTTAAGGTTTCATGGAAGAATACATGGGAGATGCTGAAGCAGGCAAGATCTTTGTTCAACAATGTGCTCAAAGCCACACAGTAAAAAAAGGTGGGAAACACAAGACAGGTTCAAATCTCAGGGACTTCTTTGGCAGAAAAATGGGTAGCACCAGGATTTTCCTGTTCTGATTGCAACTAGAATAAAGATAAAACCGAGCAGTGATACAACGGTCTCATTTTTATTTTCAATGTATTAGTAACTATATAAATTGATAAATGATAAAGTATACAAAAATAAATGGAATAACATTTAATCTTTGTTGACCTACTGTTTTAGCATTTAAAAAATGAAAACATAGTTTTTAACACAGTATAGTATCACTGAATTCAGGATGTGCAAAAATGGTGGTTAATAGGTATTGTGTAACAAAGAACTTGTGTGGTCTTTGTCCTGCATTCTTGTCAGGGAATCTCTAAAACCTTAGAACTTCTTTCTTCTTCTTCTTCTTTTTTTTTTTTTTTTTTGTTAGCGGTACTAGGGGTCAAACTCAGGACCTTGTGCTTGTCAGGCAGGCGCTTATTCCACTGAACTATATCCCCCGCCCAACCTTAGAATTTCTTAATTGGTAGTATTGCTTTTCTTATCATGGTTTGTCCCTGCAACCAGCACTTGAGTTATGCTAGCAAAATGACTTGACTCACATGTGCTCCTAGCTAGGTTCAGCATAGGATCTGACTGTGTTAAAAGCCCACGCATGTGATTAGAGACTTTGAGTTAGGTGAGCGAGGCTGGAGGTTGAGTTCTGTCCTGTAGCCTTTATGTTAGTTATGCTTAAGTAGTGAAAACCCAATTAAAAACTGTGGACTCTTTCATTGGGAAGCGCTGGTTGAGCTTCTTCTTTGGCGAACATATCCACATGCTGGAAAGCTGATGAATCCTGATTCCACAGGAAGATGACCCAGAAGATATGCTTTTGGGGTCCTGTAAGTGTCTTCATCTATCTGGTCCTGGTTTCTATCCTTCGTAATAAAACCATCACTGTCTAGAGCCTTCCTGAGTTTGGTGGGTTGTGCTAGTGGATTACTGAATGTGCTGTGGTTGTGGGAATTCCAGGTTTGTAGCCAGTTGGTCAGAAGATTGAGTGGCTTGTGGTCTCTGAAGTTGCAGCTACTGTCTGGACTGAGAGCTTTCTGACTGGGGACTGTGGAGTCTGTACAGACTCTGGGCAGTTAAGTGTCAGAATTGGATTTTCAGTGGATAAATTACTGAATAAATCAGTTTTTAATTCACATTTATTGTTTGCATTTATATGCCTCTTTAATTTTTAAAGTAATATTTCTCTGTAGTGTCATTTTATTCTTAATAATAAACTGTTGACGTCCTAATTTGTAGATTAACTTAATGTCCCTTAGCTGCCAGTCTTTGGGGGCTATTTATTGATTGTTAGCATTGAAATATTAAAACTTACTATAAATGTATCTTTTATTATAGGTTATTGTTAGAGATTGCAAACTGTAGAAAAGGCATTGTTTTTTAACACTAAGAATTAGAAATGAAATTTCTCTAACTCATTTAAATTTTATGAATTATTTGGAGATATATTATTTGTTAGTTCCATTGAAACAAAGATAGTATAAGTAGCTTACAATGTTAATTGAACTAGGATTTTAAAATAAGGTTATGTAAAATACAATAATTTAAAATTTTCTTCATTGCTTGGTTGAAGAAAGAGTTGAACAATTAAGAACAAGGAAATCAGTAGTGGTGTTAATACAAAGTGTGACATACTGGAAAGCTTGTCTTATTTTCTATGTATGATCTTTATGTAGCCAGTAGTAATACTTTTTATTTTGAGAAGAACCCCTGTGAGGTAGGTTTCCCTCTATAATGCAGCCGAGAGAGATCTAATGCCAGCCTGAGCCAAAACCTGGATCTTCTACTCCAAATCCATTACCATTATAAGGATAATATGCTAATTGGTTCACTTATAGAAGATGTCCCTATTGTGAAGCTATTTTAACGAAAGCTGTTAGAGTGAGGCAAACACAGTTGAAGAGCAGAAATTTCCAGAAGGTTCCATGAAATCTGCTAAGTGCCCAGGTTTACTCCTAACGCTTCTGGCAGATGAGGGAAAATGCAGTCCTCTTGGTGCCCGGTGTCAGCACTGTGTGGGAAAGCATCTCTGGGCACCAAAAGAGGCTTCGGGCAAAGCCGAACTTGTTACTCTCTCCCTGGGGGAATTTTCTGATGAGGGCGAAAACATCTGTAGGGATCCCAAGAGTGTACTAGGCATAGGTGGGTTTGCAAAGATGTAGGGCTGGGTAAAATACTTCATATTGTAATTTTTGTGAGGCCAGAGACATTAGTGAGAAAGAACTTGAACTCAACTCACATATGTAATTTCAGTTCAGATTTATAGGATCCTAAAGGGCAAATTCAGTGACACTGGTAAAAACCACATTGCGGAAAAGAGAGGAAGAGCCTTATGTTGAGAGTTAAACACCATTGACTTAATGGAGGTGGGAAGAAGCTGGTATTAACAGAGATGATAAAATGTAGTTGAGTGGAAATGGGGAAATGTTGAGTAGACTTCCGTTTAAAAATTGTTTAGTTAGTGATAATGTGTTGAATATTGCTTTACATTTACATTTATCTTAGAGGAAAATTAAGTACCTCTTTGTTTATAACGTTGTCCAATATATTAGAAAAGTAGGAGGGAAATTTGCAAATGAGTATGGTCGTTAAAGTCCTGTGTGGTGGTAGGCTTTACAGTTGAATGTATGCTGTCTCTGAGAGGCTGAAATTTATTTTAGGCTCGCTTCATATGAAGTGACTTTTGAGTCCTGTAGTGATTTCATTCCATGCCAATTCAGCTAAGTTAGAACTGTGTTTCTCAAGATTCACTTCTCTGTATGGATCCCGGATAGGACTGGTCACAAGAGGAATTTGCCTGAGATTTGAGAAGCAGAGGGAAGAGGCAGAAACCTTTCCACATGGAAAGTTTATTAGTTCAGGGTCCTGGGTACACCTCATACTTCTCACCAATGTGTTGGGTGTCCCATCTGTGAGGGGGAAGCAGCTCTCCCAACTCCTACAGATCTTTTTCAGCAGCACTGAGTTTTGGCCCAGGGCATGGGTTGCTTTGTGGGGAAGGCCCAGCTCCTTCGGGTTGTCCATATCCTCCAGATTCGAAATGGTAAGAAGGAGACAGCACAGG
The DNA here is from genome assembly GCA_004027595.1 of Dinomys branickii. Taxonomy (NCBI): domain Eukaryota; kingdom Metazoa; phylum Chordata; class Mammalia; order Rodentia; family Dinomyidae; genus Dinomys; species Dinomys branickii. The sequence goes on along the minus strand of PVLD010005620.1, from coordinate 67,216 downwards.
CAAACTCCAGGGTTCAGGGCACCAATTTGTCCTTGCTCTCCTCCCTATTTTGCTTGCATCTTCTGTTCCCAATTATCTGCTTAGCTGTCTTATAAGAAAAAGTGTTTTATGTGTGTGTGTATGTGTGTGTGTGTGTGTGTGTACCTTCACATTGTGACATATCCCCTGTTGTTTCTATTCTTTACTTTACAATAGGCTCTCTCTGAGTCCCTAAGTTTCCTAGTGTGGACTTAAACTTGTGATCTTCCTGTCTCAGCCTCCCAGAGTGCTAGAATTACAGGCATGTGTCACCCCATCTGACCTGTTTCAATTTTTAAGCCAATCACTGGATACAGAGCCAATGACAAAGACTATTTTGACCAAACAGAAGGCAGGCTCCTCTAGGCCCTCCTTGCTACTAGGCCCAGATGCTATTTTTATAGCATCTTGGCCTTTACCCTTGGTCTACTTACTCCAGTTTTATCAAGAATCCTGCTAAACCAATTCAGCAAAATTCCTATCCATGGTATCTGATCACCTGGCCTCCCTTCAGCAAGAATTCTGCTAGGTTGATTTACTTAGAATCTTCCTTACCCTGGATGTGTCCTCTCAGTTCTTTTCCACTCACTGACCTTATATGGTCCTTGGCTATAAATCCCTACATGTCCTTTTGTACTGATGGTTGAGCCTCATAATCTCTCCCCTTCTTAAAAGTCCTAATTACAGTAGTCCTCTCAATGATAAAAATCTTCCTTACTCTCTTTAACAAGAGTCAGAATAATTATTTCTTTAACACAAAGCAACTTTCCACAGTTGTCTTCACCAGCTTCTCAGTGTGGCCTTAGTAACTTTGCTTTGATCCTTTAGCCATCCCCTTATGGACTGTTTTCTCAACAGCTTCTTCCCAAATTGTGTAAGGTCTAATCCTGTAATAAATTCCTTGTTCATATTGCTTAGACTGGTCCTGCTTGCCTTGCCACACCCTAATACAGGCCTGATATCTGTTCCCATATTTTGTGAGTGACAAGAACTTCTAAGGAGATTACTCTCTGAATGCTCCAGTTTAAATTAGGCTTGCTTTGATAGAGCACAAGAAAAGTTGTGAAGTTACTAACATCTGCCAGTGTCTCCTAAATTTGAATTAAATATTAAATAGAAAAAAGATACATGTTAGGCCAGGTGTGGTGGCACATGCCTGTAATCCCTGAACTTGCAAGGCTGAGGCAGGAGGATCATTGCAAGTTTGAGACCAGCCTGGGCTACAAAGTGAGCTCAAAGCGAGCCTGGACTGCATAGTGAGACTCTGTATTAAAAAAAAAATGAATACATGTTAATCAGAGAACCATATTCTATGATGATGGCATCTTAAAAAATAACTATCTTTATTTTTATAGCACCAGTAACAGGAATCAGGAGGCTTCAGTGACCAGGAACTGTTATGCTGATATCATATCCACAAAAATATACTTACAAATATTAAAGATAGTTGGATGACTATAAAACATTCATTGCTTTTGTCACTGGCAATTTTAATACGTATCTTGAAAAGTATCTAAGGAGTAAAGTATTGTTTTATTTAATATCAGAATGTGAGATCAGTTACCCTAGCCATTATTTGTGTGTTACACAAGGAACAGAGAGAACTCTTCAGAAAGCAGTAGAACATTGCTTAGACCTGTATTCTTTACATTTCTTACACTAGTAGGTAAAGTAGTTCCCAGATATAAACCTCTAGTCAGTAGGTCTTATGGGAAAGAACATACCATTTATTTTTCAAGAAGAGTAAGTTCTTGAATCAAACCTTTGTGTCCGATAAGATATTGTGTATAATACAGCATAATATTGAGAGCATTTTTTGCATATTCTCTCACTTTATCATCTTATAAACTGTTATGATGGGTAGGAATTTAGAATTGAGTGTCTATCTCTGTATTTTTCACTTGGTAATCATTATCATCCACTTGTGGTTTGACATCACAATTTCATGCCGGTTTTCAGCTTGAATTCCTCATGCCCCTGAAGTGTGGCCTCATTTCAGCACAGAACACTGTGAGAGTTGGCATGGATGGAGTGGGACATCACCATAGGGGTGGGAGGTCACATGGGGGCACAAGAGATGATGACAGGCACTAAGAAAGGCAGGGAGGGTCAATATTTCCTCATTTATGAAATGTGGAGAGTTGGCTCATCTTTCTTATTAATATATTTTATTTGCAGTACCGTTTGTTTGAATGCAGTCTTCCTACAGGACTGAGAACACTCAGTATTTAAAACAGAACCATGCAGCGGAAGGGTGGGACACCTTTCCTGCTCCCTCCCATCCTTCTACCCTACTTCTAATGTGCAGAACTACTTTTGAACCAAGGATACAGAGACTAGAAAATGTTGGCCAACAGATGGTTCCCATACTCTCATTTTAAAATTGAAACAACTGGGCTGGAGGTACAGCTCAGTGGGCCAAGTGCTTGCCACTAAGCACTAGGGCCCTGAGTTCGATCCCCGGTCCCGGAAAAAAAAAAATAAAATTGAAACAACTGAGGCCCAGAAATATCTCAAGATCAAAGACTTAATGTTAGTCTGTTTCCCACACGTCCTAGCAGCTTGTCTGCTCCTAGGTCAGGCTTGGTCATCTCTGCATTCTGGCTTTAGACTCTGTCTTCTCTGCTCTCACTCTCTTTGCTGTCCTACGCTTTCTCTAACTCTGATGTTTGAGTAAAAAAAATCAAGCCATTGTAAAATCTAGTTTTATTTTATTTTATTTTATTTTTTGCGGTACTGGGGATCGAACTCAGGACCCTATGCTTGCCAGGCAAGCGCTTATTCCACTGAGCTATATCCCCAGCCCCTTGAGCTATATCCCCAGCCCCTAAAATCTAGTTTTAAAGTAATTACAGGCTAATGATGAAATTGTAGTGCAATTTTACTTGGAGCATGAAGTGATTAGTGAATAAATTCTTTAGTAGCCAGGGCTGGAAGATTCTTTTCTACTGTTTCACCCAAGAACATCAGTCAAGAAGATTGTTGTCAGAGGTTAAACATGATTTAGAAAAGAAAAGTATTACCTTATAATTCCAGATATAACAAACATTGCTTTTCTTATTGGGGAGTTCATTTTACTTAAGATTTTAATACTTTTGAAGATTATACTTCTTCTGACATAGAATGATGTATAGGACACATTGTTGAGTGAAGACAACAGTGTCTGCTCAACATTATAGGATAGTTCAATTATATACATAGTTTTTTATGTATGCACATAGCAACATACATATAAACATATGAGGCTATCTATGTAGATATTTGTTGATACATACACACTGATGAGTATGTGTTCTTAAGGAGTAGAGATGGAAGATTTATTTTTCCTATAAGCATATATTATCCTCATTAGAAAAGAAAAATTAGAAGAATAATTCATACATACTAAAATTTTGTCAGATCCAAATCAAAACCTGTGAAGCTTTTTACGATGTAAATTTTTATAGAAATGTCATATTATTTTATGAAAATCCAGAAGAAGGAACATGTTCATGCATAACAAGTAACTGGAAAATATATTTTGCATATGTTTTGGAACATGATATTATTAGATGTACAGTCTGTCACAAGCCATGGTAAACCAGTGTAGTAGGAAGAAGAAATGCAGACACTTTCTGGTAGGGGTCCTTGTGTTAGTCTATATGAATCATCTGAATATGTGTTTTCTTGGACAATCTGCAAACCAGTATAGCCAGTTCAACAGATTCCAGGATACATATGAATTACCCAGATGTTTTTATTGTTTTTACATTGTTCTGTTTTTCTTTGTTGTTGTTATTTTGTTTTTGTTTTTTTCTTTAAAATAATAAAGAAGATATAAAATTCTAAATAATGCAATGATAGTCAATAAATTGAAGATATAATTAAAACTACTAACAAAGAAAAGCCTAGGTTCTGATTATTCACTGTTGAATTCTACACGAAATTTAGAGATCATTCACTACTCCTCAAACTCTTTAATGAAGTTGAAAGGAAAGTGATATTCTTATACTCATTCCTGGAAGCAAGTTTTACCCTGATAACAAAACCAGAGAAGGATCCAATCAAAAAAGAGAACTTCAGGCCAATCTCCTTAATGAATATAGATACAAATATCCTCAATAAGATACTAACAAACAGAATACAGCAAATCATTAAAAAGGTAGTAGACCATGATCAAGTAAGATTCATCCCAGTGATACAGGGATGGTTCAATGTATGCAGATCAATAAGTGTAATACACTACATTAACAGAACCAAGGACAAAAACTGCATGCTCATCTCAGTAGACACAGGAAAAGCATTTGACAAAGTCTAAACCTATTCATGATAAAAACGACCCTACAGAAAACTGGAACATAAAGTCTTTATCTCAATCTGATAAAAGCTATCTCTGACAAACCAATAGCCAACACCATACTAAATAGTCAAAAACTGAAAGCTTTCACTTTCAAATCAGGAACAAGAGAAGATGTCCCTTATTACCACTCTTACTCAATTTATAGTTCAGGAAACATTAGGCAGAGCATTAGACAAGAGAAAGAAATAGAGGGAATAAGAATAAGGAAAAAGTTTAACTATCACTATTAGCAGATTACATGATACTCTACATAGAAGATTCCAAAAATTCTACCAAAAGGCTTCTAGATTTAATAACCAAATCAGCAGCATAGCTGGATACAAAATCAACACTCAGAAATCAGTAGCATTACAACAGTACACCAATAACAAACTCAGTAAGAGAGAAATTAGGGAAACCATACCTTTCACAATAGCACTAAAAAAATGGAATACATAGGAATCAATCTATTGAAGAAAGTAAAAGATTATTATATTATACAGTACTTCAAAAAAGGAGGCCAAAGAGGGTATCATAAAATGGAAAGACATCCCTTGTTCTTGGTTAGGCAGAACCAATATAGTGAAAGTGGCTATACTTTCAAGACTGTTACGCAGATTTAATGCGACCCCGATCAAAATACCATTAGCGTACCTCACAGTATTAGAGAAAACAATCCTAAAATTTATTTGGAACCAGTAGAGACCTAGAATGGCAAAAGCAATTCTGGGCAACCAAGGCAAGGCAGGAGGCATCACAATCCCTGGCTAGAAATTATACTACAAATCTACCGTGATAAAACAGCATGACACTGGCAAAAAAAACCCATAAATCTAAGGATCAATGGAAAAGTTTAGATACAGAAACAACTGTAGACACACTTAGCTACCTGATCTTTGACAAAGGGTCCAAAAAATTCATTGAAAGAAAGAAAGAAAGAAAGATAGCCTCTTTAATAAACAGTGCTGGGAAAACTGGCTTTGCACATCTTGAAGATTAAACCTATGTGTCTCTCACAAGGCACTAGACTAAAATCAAAATGGATAAATGATGTAATTATTAAAACAGAAACACTAAATCTTCTGGAAGATAGAATAGACCTTTTGAAGACATAGGTACAAGCAAAGAGTTTATGAACCAAACCTCTATTGCACAGGAAATACTACAAGAATCACTGACTTAGCTCTCATCATGTTAAAAAGCTTTTGCACAGCAAAAGAGATCACCAGCAGAATCAGGAAACAAACCACAGAATAGGGAAAAAATTTTACCATCTATTCCTCAGACAAAGAACTGATATCTAGAATATATAATGAACCAAAACAACCCAGATTCCCCAAATTTTAAGACCCAATCAAAAAATGGGCATCAGAAATTAATAGATACTTCTCAGGTGAAGAAGTACAAACAGCCAATACATATATTAAAAAATGTTCACATCGCTGGTCATTTGAGAGAGGCAAATTAAAGTAACAATGAAATTCCATCTTACTCCAGAAAGAATGGCTCTTACCAAGAAATCAACTAATTATGAATGCTGTGGGGGCCGTGGGGAAAAAGGAACCTTTTCCCACTATTGCTGGGAGTGTAAATTGGTGTAAGCACTGTAGAAATCAGCATTGGAGAATCTTCAAAAAACTAAAACTAGAGAAAACATTTGAACCAGCTATTCCTCTTCCTTGTATCTTCCAAAGGAATTAAAAGCATTATAGCCCAGTGAAATATGCAAACTCATGTTTATAACAGTACAATTTATAATATCTAACTCATGAAAATAGCCCAAATGTCCACCAAGGGATAAATGGATAAAGAAATTGTGTTTTTTACATAATGGAATATTGCTGTTCCCTAAAGAAGTTTAACTTGACATTTTAGGTAAATGGATGCACCTTGAGTCCATATTCTTAAGTAAAATAAATCAGACACACATGTTTAAATATTTCCTAGTTTCTCTGGTGTGAGAAGGTATAAATAAGGATGAAAATGTATAATAGAGATTGTGAAGCAGGAAGAAAATGTTTGTATGAGGAGGGGAACAAGAAAGGGAGAAGGTGAAGGGAAGGAAGAACAAAGAAAAAAGAACAGAGGGAAAAATGAAAACAAACTTTTGTAAATAAGGGTAGAACAGAGGAGAGGAGAAAGGGGAAAAAAGAATATACATATATATATATATACACATACATATATATACACATATACATATATATATATATATTTTTGAGGAGGGTCTCAGACCTCTTATATGCAGAGCCTCACTATATGCAGACTGGCCTTGAACTCTTGGCGATTCTCCTGCATCAGCCTCCAGAGTGCTGGGATTGTAAACCTACGGCATCATGCCTAGCAACAACATATATTATGTATGGGTACAAATTCCCTATGATGAATGTGATCATTCAGTGTATCAAAGTTGTACCAATACAATTACTTTTCAAAAAGCATATGTGTCTCTTTTCTAATTAATGTTTTTGTTTGCGTGTTTTATAATTGGGGGGTGTTTTTGCCCTCAAATTGGTTCAATTTCCTGCCCAATTGTACTCCTTTAAATATTTAATTCTCTGAGAAGTGTGGTGGCACACTTCTATAATCCCAGTGCTGAGAAGATGACGCAGGAAGATTGCCCAGAGTTTGAGGCTGGTCTGGACGATACACTATTGAGTTCAAGGCCAGTCTGAATTACACAGTGAGACCCTACCTCAAAGCAAGCAAGCAACCAACCAATCAACCAACCAACCAACCAAACACCAACAAAACAAAACAGAAAATAAAAACAGCCCACCCCACACAAAAAAACACAAAACAAAATGTTTTGTTCTTTAGAGTGAGTTTTCAGTTACAACCAACTGGCAGAAATACTTTCCTTAAAAAATGTTATGTTTTAAAATACATATTTCTGTTGGGCATATGGAGTGGTGGTTAAAATGATGATAACAGCAACAGTATCGAATGGCTGACATTTACTGAGAGCTTACTATGTGCCAGCTTCTGTTCTAACTACTGTGCAATATGAACTCATTAAATACAACAGTTCTGTTAGGGAAATGATTCAGATTTTACAGATGCAAAAACTGAGTCAGAGAGAAGTTATGGGACTTGTCCCACCAAGTTATTACTTGTGAAAGTATGACAAATAGGAAAGTGGAGACCAACCTAAAATCATTACAGACAGTGACAGAGATGACATTGTGCCTGACGCTCCCCACTGTCACTTCACTGTTACCATGTGACAGAAAACACACCTCCTACTTTGCTAGGGAACCAACTGAATGACAAGAGCCAAAAACTCTGCAAGGCAAGGGGTAGCCTCTGACACATACTAAAGCATGAGTTTTATCATCATGGAGATCCATATGAGCTTCAGTCTTGGTATCTTTTGCTAAGAAATCCTCACTAAGACAAATGATCACTCTTTAATATTAAAAGATGTGGGATTGCTAACATTTTAATTTTTCTTTGGTACTGCAAATTGAAACCAGGGCATTCACAATGAGTTTTATTCCCACCCCATTTTCTTTTTTTTATTTTGATATAGGGTGTTGCTAAGTCACTAAGTTGCCCAGGGTGACTTCAAATTTGTGATCTTCCCAGAGTGCTGTGATTATAGACACGTGCTGCCAAGCCCAGGTACTTTTTAATAATTTAAAAACAACCAGCTCTCATATATTTTGTAGGAAAATCATAGAATTAATTCAAATTTAAGACAGAAAAGAATGGAAGTCATTACCACAAACAAAGAAACATGTTTATAATTTCCATGATGGTCAGCATCAGAACATCTTTGGATGGTGAAGCTCATTTAATAGGAAGAAATTTGGTGAAGTCCTAGATGAACAGATGGATGAAAAAAGTGTGGGGAAAAAGCAACAAGGCTAAGAAAGACAGGTGTTTTGGTCATTGTTGATGAACGGCACATTCTACTAGACTCTAAAGAATATTTGGTTGAGAGATAGAAACTAAGAAAATTCTTTAACTTTTTATTATTTTACAGCATGAATTTCATAATTTCTCCAATTATGATTCTTTTTATATTTCTCTATCTAGTGTTCATATCTGATAAGACAGGTTGGGAACAGATCTATTTCTCGGTAGTAAGAGAGCTGATAAAGAAATTTTTCTATATATAGAAAAGTTTCTAAAAAGCAGGTTATATACTAAAAAAAGGACTTATACAAGTGAAAAAGTGTTTAAGGGACTAAATTTCAGAAGTATCCACCATCAAATTCTTTGTTAGATACACAGGTTCTATGTAAAACTACATTATTTAGCTGTATTTGTAAGGCAGAGAGGTGACATAATTAGAGTTTCTAGAATTGTAACTAATGATGTTTACTATTTTACATTATAGCTTTTATTGTTAAGATTAATTTGGCAAGAGATTCATGGTTTCTCAAAGTGTCTTTAATTTTGATGTGCTTTCTTTTGGAGAGGTAATTTGTGTATGTGTGTGTGTGTGTGTGTGTGTGTGTGTGTGCACGTGCACTCAGGCACATGCATGGTCATAGTGAGGACTGACCCCAGGGCTTCATGCTGAACAAGTGCTCAACCACCAAGCTACAGTCCTAGCCTTAAAAATTTTCTCCCAAGACAAGGTTTTGTGAAAGTTGCTGACCTTGAGCTGGCAATCGTTCTGCTTCAGCTTCCCGGGTGATTGAGATTATAGATGTGCACCACCACATCTGGCTAGGAAGGGTAACTTCTGATATTAAAACATAAATTTTTTTAGTAACTTGTGCAATATAGTTTCCCAAAAGCTTACTTGAAACTAGAGCTTTGTGGCCTTGTTCTAGTTTCTTATTTATCACAATCATTTAAAAAATAAAATAGAGTTGACATGTTTGTTTTTTTCATATTAGTTGCTATGAATGCTACTCTTGGGAGAAATATTTCATCTTTGAATCAACTATAAATAACACATGAGACAATTGGAGAGTGGCTTTCAAATGATAGTGCATTCATATTCTATTTTTACAAAATCTGACCTATAAGACATGAATAGCAGTGCCTGGAATGATTATTTTTTATTTAGTGAAAGAAAACATGACAATGAAGGAAGTTATCAGTGCTTATCATTTATTCCCACCCTTTGTGTATATTACTTCCCTAAATTAAAACCTGTTGTTGAAATTTTCCCTCCAACTTTTACCTCTTTTTTTGCTATTAAGTCACTGTCAATATTAATACTAATATGGATTACTATTGAGCATAAGTACTATCGTATAGCATTTAAGAATACTTCTCCTTTCTTGTACAGATTTCCTTAATTCTTACTTTCAATCAATGAGATCTTATATTGTTAATTGTGCTTTACTGCAATGTGCCATCATCCTAACCGGACTATGTGTAGTCTTTGAAGAAAGGGATGACTTTACACTATTTTATGGCCACAACTCAATGCCATAGTGTGTTTATGATATTTTTAGTAAAGTTGTCTTTATAAAGATTCAAGGCATTATAAAAAGGAATTTGTTCATATTCTACTAAGTTTGAGTCTCCAAAGATATAGAAAATATTTCTAACAATTGAAAGCCGGCCATTGTACCTCATTAACAAAACATTATCTAGCAGAGTACGGTGCTGAGTTTTTCTGGTGAGACAAAATATTGACTTTAAGAAAATGATGTCTAGAATATTTATGGCGTGATGAAGATTTTAAATTTTTACCGCATTTCTAAATGTAAGTGGGCTTATTATAGCAATTTTAATTTCTAAGTTAAAAAGACATAATAGTGAAATATGCTTTAATGTAAACATTTTTAAAATAGAGAATTAAATGCAGCATGTTGTATTGAGTAAATAACAAGTGTTAAATTATTTATATCAAATATCTGATCAAAATGTGTGACAGCCATAGGCACAGCACAGCTTTTTACTATGGAAACAGGTATCACTTCACATACCGTGTGACATTTCAAATAGATCTCAACCTAAAAGAGAAATTTGAGAGGTAAGGTAGAGAGGAAGAGTATTTCAGGAGAATGCTCCAAAGAGAAGGAGGCTGCAGGGTTGGACAGTGTATGTATCACAAGAAGATAGAGTAGAAATAAAGGCATAATGATGAGGGCTCTTATATGCATTTCCTATGGCTGCTATAACAAAATATCACAAACTAGGTGTGATGGTTGATACATCGTGTCAACTTGGGGAATCTGGAGGTTTAACTGAGTGATTCAGCAGGAAGCTGGGGTGCTTACTTTGCAAACATCCTGAGCCTGTGGAAGAGGAGGGCATGGAGACTGTGTGAGAGGTTCACCACCCCAGGGTGGGAGTAGGCTGTTTACAATGTAAGGGAAAAAAGGAGGCTGCTTGCAGCCATTCCTCCCTTTTGCTTGTGGTTTTTGCTGTGCTTTGCTGCTATGAACTGTTTGCCCTCTGCCATGTACCATTCTGCCTCAGAATGAGCCAAGTATGGACTGAAACCTTCACAAACTGTAAGCTAAATAAAGCTTTCCTTCCTTTATTTTGGGTGCTGGGTATTTTGTCACAGCAATGAGAGATAAGTAACCAAGACAGAATTTGGTACCAGGAGTGGGGCTGTTGCTCTGACTATACCTGACTATGTGGTTCAAGAGTCTTTGGAAATGGCTTGTGGGAAGAGTTTGGAAAGGTTCAGAGATGTCACCTGAAAGAGATGTGCTGGAATGCCTTTGGCTGTTCTGTATGGCAGATTCTGTTCGGACCTCAGAAGACCAGAAGGCTGATAGAAATCCTGCCAGTAAAGGCCAGGTTCGGAAGGTTTTTGTTGGAAAGGACTGAATTAGTTTTTGGACTCCAGAGAATGTATGTTATGGCTTGGCAGAAAGTTTGTCTGCATTTTTCTCGTGTCCAGAGACTGCCTAAGACTGAGATTAAGGGCAGCAGTGAACTGATTAATCTGGCAAAAGAAATTTCAAGGCAGTCGAATGTTGGGGCAGTGGCATGGCTATTGTTGGGGGCTTTTAGCCAGATTTATATTGACAATCAAGAGCAAAGAGCCCAGCAGGATGATTTAAAATGTTGTGAATTTGGCCAGAAAGGAAGCTCCAGTAAAGCTGTGGATTGCAAAGGTAAGGCTGAGGAGATCTCTATTGCTGAGAAGGAACAAGAGAATGGAATAGATGGCCTGAGGGCATCACAAGCAGCAAGTCTCCACCCTGTACAGCCTCAAAAGTGCAAAGGTGAAAGATCTTGCCTTGAGAAGGAAGCCAAAGAGTGCCATGTTCCAGAATGGCGGCAGTGGCCGCACCAGGTTCCAGAATGGCACCGGCATAGACAATTTGCTCCTCAGCATTGGATTCAGTGTGCCCAGTGATCCAGCCACTCGACCCCTAGGGCCAAGAGAAAAGAAAGTTTGGCTACTGCTCCAGGTGGCAGCAGACCTTGGCATCATCCACGTGGCCCTGGCTTTAGGTGCAAGGAGAATGCAAGAGTTCTGAGGTTAAAGAGGCTTCCACCCAGATTTCATAAGGCCTGGGAGGCCAGGCAGTGTGCCCCAGAGAGGGCAATATGTGAAGCTGTGAGTGTGAAGCGAAAGGTGCACTGGAGACCTCAGAAGTTTAGAAAAGCCAGGAATGTGGATCATCTGAGGAAAGCTGCAAGGAAGGAGCAAAGCAGGCCTAAGAGAGAAGCCATGGAGGCTGTAATCCCCAGAAGTGCCATAGGGGTGGACTCATGCAAGCCCTTTGGAGCTCACAATGTGCCACAAGTTGCTTCAGATGCTGGATATGGAATTACTGGACAGAACATTAGCCCTGCTGGATTTTGGAACTGCTTTGGTCCCAATGCTTTGTATTACCCTGTTGGTGCCTTTTGGAATGGTAATGTTTATTTTGTGCCTTTAAATGTTGGAGGTGTTTAATTTTCATTTGTATGGGGGAAAAATGTTAGGGTTCTAATATAAGCATGTCTTTGTATCTGGAAACTGGTTTAAAGAAATGTGTCTGATTCCCAAGTTGACAAGGGGTGGAATGTTATGGTTGGTACATTGTGTCAACTTGGGGAATCTGGGGGTTTAACTGAGTGATTCAGCAGGAAGCTGGGGTGCTTACTTTGTAAACATCCTGAGCCTGTGGAAGAGGAGGGCATGGAGATTGTGTGAGAGGTTCACCACCCCAGGGTGGGGGTAGGCTGTTTACAATGTAGGGGAGAAAAGGAGGCTGCTTGCAGCCATTCCTCCCTTTTACTTGTGGTTTTTTGCTGTGCTCTGCTGCTGTGAACTGTTTGCCCTCTGCCATGTACCATTCTGCCTCAGAATGAGCCAAGTATGGACTGAAACCTTCACAAACTGTAAGCTAAATAAACCTTTCCTTCTTTCATTTTGGACGTTGGTATTTTGTCTCAGCAACAAAAGAAAAGTAACCAAGACACTAGGTGACTTGAATCAATATAAATTCACTCCCTCACAATTCTGGGGGCCAGAACTCCAAAATCGAGGTATTGGGAAGGTTGCCGCCCGCTCCTGGTGACTCAGAGAAGATCCATTATGCACCTCTCTTCTAGTTTATGATGACGACCATCAGTTCTCCACATCCTTGGCTTGTACGTCATCACTCCAATCATTACATCTATCTTCACATCGCCTTCTCTTCTGGGGACCTCTGTGTCTTATAAGGAAGAGTGTTATTAGAGGTAAGCTCACCCTAAATGCAGGATGATCTCATCTTCAGATCTTAATTACATCGACAAAGACCTTTTTGTGAAATGAAATCACTTTCACAGATCCTGGGATGATATATCCTCTAGGGGGCTACTGGTCATCCCACTGCATGTCTTTTTACCAGAGCTTAATTTTTTAGATAAAAGTGTTCATAAGCAAGGCTGTACCTATATTACATTTGTTATATGAAAGGCACACTAGCTGATTAAAAAAAAATGCACCTATAATGAAGACTTGCCTTAGGGAAAGTGGATTTGGAGCTAGATTGGGATTCCAAGAGAAATTTCTGAGATAGAGTTGAGTGATTTAAGGTGGGAAGGAGGGACAGTGACCTTGGAAATGATAAATATGAGGTATTTAGGAGCACATGTCTTGAAGCAATTGGAACTATGGTTCTGGAATTCAATAGAGAACTTGCACAGTCAATGGTTAGATGAGCGGCTCCAAGTAAACCATACCTAGGAGTTTCCACACCCTTTTTCTTCCCTCGGAGTGACTCTCCACTGGGCTTTGGGTTGGCTTCAGCCAATAGGACATTAGCAATAGCACGTATCATGTAAGCTAGACAGGCTTTTGCACATTTGTCTTATCTTCTTGAGCATTCCCTCTTGGAACCCAACTGCCATTTTGGAAGGAAGGACAGGCCATTCTGTTGGAGGGAGAAGCCATGTAAAGAAGGACTGGAGATGAGATAACCACCTCCTTCTGGAGGAGAACAAAGTCACCTCAGTGCAGTCAACACTGAAATACTAGATATGTCCAAGTGACCTTCCTGGGCCTTTCAGCCTAGCATCCTGCTGAATGCAGCTACATGAATGAGTCCAGCTAATACCAAGTAGAATGGAAGGACCACTGGTTAACCAACAGAATCATGGAGAGCAGAAAAATCAGTGTTTTAAGTTATTAAATTTGAGGTGGTTTAGTTTGCATCAGCATCGCTTACACATCAGATCATAACCTGTGAGCACAGAGTGAATCATGATGTCCATTTTTGGAGATGGAATGATTAGAGAAAGCTTAGGAGGCAGAATTTTATTGGGCTTCAAGAGATTAGTACCAAGCTTTGCAATGCTGAAAAGGTGGCACCAGGAACAAAGGAATTATGTGTCTGTTTTAGATCTCATTTTTCACATTTGTGGACATCACAAAGGTGCTATCCAGTACTACAGTGTAATTGAACTTCTTTGGAAGTCAAATAGGAAGATCTTTTTATCTTCTCTAGTAAGATGATACTTGGCCAATATTTGCAGGTTGGAGGACAGGTAGGAAAGAGTCTGTAGAACATCTGTTGGAGCTGACAAAAAAAAAATCAATTCCTTCAAAACTATACATTTTAGGGTATGATAGTGCCATAAGGGATTCTGTGAACTGCATCTATTTTCACAGTATCATGCTTTTTTTTTTTTTTAGATATGCTAGTTTGTGCTGAAGAAGGGGGTTCTCTAGCCTTGAAATGTTTTTTTTTTTTCTTTTATGGTACCAGGGATCAAACTCAGGACCTTACACTTGCCAGGCAGGCACTTATGCCATTGAGCTATATCCCTAGCCCCTAACCTTCAAATGTTGCTGGAGACTTTACTGTAATTGTTTTGATGGAATTAACAGATGAGCAGAAGAGGGCAGAATTACACAGAAAATTCTTTGGTGTTACATATCCTAAAGGGAAATATTTTTATGTCTGAAGAAATCTCTTCAGGATTCCATGTTGGGGCAAGTGTTTTCCATTGACCTCCAGATCTTACACAGATTCTTTGTCTCCTCTACTTTCAGCCTAGGGAGCTTGACCTGTACGGATTCTGTCAGCAGGCCCCAATACCATCTAGCTTCCAGTTAGCACTGGTCTGTGAAAGGAAGGAGGGAGAAGAATGAATTAAGGTACTTGTCCCTTGCAGACCTCTCTGAGGTCTGCTTGAGTTGTCCCTGCTCTTTAGAGGTCATCATGTTCCCCTCAAAGCAGCTGTCACTACAGAAAGCTCTCTCCTTCTGGGTGCTGGTAGCCTTTCTCTCTCTCCTCCCATCAGGTCTAAGGGTGGTGACTTTACTGCTTAGATTTCCAGGCTCCTTCATTACCCCTGTGGTTTATCTATACCCTTTAATTACCTCTTTGTAAATTAATTCTCTAGAATTAATTTGGATGTGTTCTGTCTCCTGTTGAGACTATGACTAATACACATACCATTGTACAGATTGAAAATGAAAATGAAATGGAAATTCTGGAATATCTTCTGTCACTTTCTTACTCAAACATTAATTCCCTTAATGACTTCATGTGCCAAGCGGCTTACAGCCCACTAGAAACAACTCACTAATGCTGAATCCATTTCCCAGCTCTCTCTCATTGCTCTCCCTGTCCTTTCCAGTATGCTCTTCTCCCATTTCTCTTGGTGCTGTCGACTGAGGGTCTCTGTCAAAAGCAGAGGTGTTATCTTGGTCTTCTTTTGTCTTCAGAGCCTGGAACATTTCAAAAACTAAGTGACTGCTTTTGTAATGAGCACATGGAAACGTCCCTTTCTTAATCCTTCTCTTCCCAGTCAACTCAGGGCTGGTCCACTTCTCTCCCTTTCTTGAGGATATTCAGTGATTTTTTTTTTTTTTGCCATCATGCACAATAGGGCCACTGTACATTTATTGGTGTGCTGAATGGTTTTGTTGCTGTTTCACAACAGCTTTATTGAGATATAATTTACATATCCTCCCATGTACTCATTTAAAATGTGTATGTCTATGAACTTTAATATAGCTGCCCATTGCAACCACCATCACAATTTTAAGACATTTTTCATTCCTCCCCCTCTCCCCAAACCAACATCCTGACCCCCTACTATTCTGCTTCCATTTCATCCAGAAAGTAACCGATTTTTTGCCTCATGAGCTGGCCTATTCTGAACATTTTATATAAGTGATATCATATGAAATGTGGTCCTTGGTGAGTGGCTTCCTTTACTTTGCATGATGCTTGTAAGGTGTATCCAAGTTGTAGTCCCAGTATTTCTTCTCTTTTATGGCTGAATAATAATTCACTCTACAGATATGTAACATTTTACTCCATTCATTAATTGATGTACATGAGATTCTTTCTCCTGAATACTCATAATAGTTTAACAACTAGTAGTGTACAAAAAAAAATTTAACTTGGAAAATTTATTTTAACAATTTTTTTTTTTCTGGTACCGGGGATCGAACTCAGGACCTTGCGCTTGCCAGGCAAGTGCTTATGCCACTGAGCTATACCCCCAGCCCCCCTGGAAAATATATTGATTTCCACAGTGCAAACATTTCCATCATGGCTGATTGCAGGCTACATGATGTGACCGAACACAGAATTGGAAAGAGGCTAAAACAGTCCCTATGAACCAGTCCCAGCATACCATTAAGTGTCTTTACTGATAGATCACTCACATGGCCAGAAAGAGGACCCCATGCATTGAGGTTTACACATAGTATCACATTAGGATAATAATGATAAAAATAAAATTACTAGATTAACTACCATTTACTAAACACTTTCTCTGTGCTGGGCACTGTGCTAAGCACTTTTCCCTTTAATTCTCCATGACTGCTAACCTTGTTAGCCATTGGCTCTCAACTACCAGTACTCTATGCCCAATCCACTTTCTCCTAAGTGGTCTCCCTGCTGTTTCTTAAATAGGTCAAATACATTTCACCACGTTAGCATGTGCTTCCTCTACCTAGCACTACCTTGTTCCAGGTATTAATGAAGCTGCTTTGCTCACTTCCATCACATCTCTGTTCAGGTGTTCCCTCTTCAGAAAGGCTTTTCCTCCACCCTATTCCCTTATCAAATCCTTCCCCAAGGTTAATTTTCTTCATAGAACTTCTTGATATTCTCTTACTCTGTATTGATTTTCTGGCTGTTTTCCCAGTATAATGTAAGCTTCCCTGAAGGCAGATCTCTCTTGTGGTCACACTTGTGTCCAGTGCCAAGGCAATTGCCCTTTGCCTTGCTGATTAAGCCAAGAAATATGAAATTTTTGAACAAATTTCTGTCTTTTCCCCTCTGGTTTTCCTGGTGCAGTCAGGGATATGTGCAGAGGACATTTTAAGTTAGTCCCCACAGTGCAGATAGTATGCAGCTGATGAGGATGAGAGATAATCCAGTGACTTGGCTGAAAGTGACCCTCATTCTGGAAACAAACTCAGTGTGCCTCCCAGCTCTGACACGGATTGATTGTGTGCCTTGGGTGAATTAAATTACTCAACTTCTCAGAGTTTTCCCAACTTGAAACGTGTCTGTTGAAAGAATTACACTGATAGGTTACTAGAAAGTGATCAGTTCAGAGCAAGTCCTCAGTGCAACTTGTTTGCTTGGTTCTGCAGCTCTCTCTTGGGAGTAAGTTTTACTGACTGTGGGAGTCATCTGTGTGTCTGCCTCAGGGAGGCCCTGTGGAAGTTTGGACCTGCCTCCTCTGCAGCTTTTTGCATTAGGGATGCCCTGGGTTGGCCTGCTGCCCCCACTTCTCCATCTGTTTTTGTGTTTCCACAAAAGAGGAACCCCTGGGCTTCAAGCTGCTCCTCTTTCCTGCTGATCACCTGGCTTAGCCACTAGGCCTAGAAAAGCCCCTAGGGAAACCTGATGTTATTT
The DNA here is from genome assembly GCA_004027595.1 of Dinomys branickii. NCBI lineage: Eukaryota > Metazoa > Chordata > Mammalia > Rodentia > Dinomyidae > Dinomys > Dinomys branickii. The sequence continues at coordinate 49,645 of PVLD010005620.1, read as the reverse complement.
TCAGCCTGATTGACCAGACGCAAAGCAGCCCCAGGCCAGGAGAAAGAACAGCCTCGCCTAGAGAGGAGAAATCCTTGTGCTTGAGCCCTGGGACATTGAGAGTAAGAAAACAGCGGCCCTGTGAGACTGAGCGGAGAAAGAAAGTGGAGATGGCCAGCAATCCAAGAAAGGAAGAGAACCGTCCAGTGTCCTGGCTGGCTGGAAGGAAGCCCCCAGGCCCTCAAGTCCACTGTGCTATAAGGCCCTGCTCGGCAGCCGCACTAATCCCCGCTACTGTGTTCTGTATTCTCCCTGCACACGCCCACCTCCCGCATCTGTGAATGTGGTTAAAGTCATGAGTTGCTCTCACAGGAAACTTCACCTGGTAATTTCAGGGAAATGCAATTCCATTAATATTTACTGAACACCCACAAAGTACTGGGCAGTCCCAGGAATCCTGAGAACCAACAACGCAGTCTCATCCCAGAAAAATAATCCTGCCTGTCTCTGAGCATCCTCTTTTCTGCAGTTGGCTTCTGGATTCGGATTCTTGCAAAATATCCACACTTCTCCGTATTAGGGCTCCCATTGGGCCCCAGGGGCCTCGGTGAAAAGCTGAAGATTTAAAGGAGGGGAAGGGGCGGACTGGGGAGGTAAGAAACGATGGAGGGGAAGGAATTAGGCGCGTTTCCCCCTTATTATCCAGTTCTAATCCAGAGTCAGCTATGTCCCCTGGCAGACTCTGGCGGTCCAGAGACTCTTCCAGGAACAGCCTGGCATCCTGGTCGTGGACTTTGGCTCGTCCGCGCCTGCTTCCTCCCCGCAGCTCCCCCTGGCTCCTGCCTCTCTCCGGGGCGTGTCCTGCCCCACCTCCCTCTTACTGTGGTCCACTCAGCTGGTTACGGCGGCGGCAGAGCAGCGGCGCAGCCAGCAGGAGCGAGAGCAGCGGCAGCTCGGGTTTCCACGACTGGAGCGACAGGAACCGCGGCGCGGCGGCGGCTCCGGGCGGCACCAGCGCTGGGCAGGAGTAGCAGGACGAGGGGGCGGGGTCAGTGCCGGCCACTCTGAGCCAGAGAAGGACCGGGCTCCCCGGGCCGGGACTCCACCGCTGGGGACAACCTCCTGCTGGCGGGGTGAGAGGGTGGCACCGAGCTGGGGATGCTGTCACGGGGAAGCATGTGCAGGAGCAGCTAGAGGCCTCCTCCTCCGGGCAGGTGAACGTTTGTTCCAAGGGTAGAGAGCCCAGGAGAGCGGTGCTCGGGACCATGACAAGCTTCCGCCTGGACTTCGGGGAGGTGGAAACTTTCCTGGACCGGCACCCAGAGTTGTTTGAAGATTACTTGATGCGCAAGGGGAAGCAGGAGATGGTGGAGAAGTGGCTGCAGAGGCACAGTCAGGGTCAGGGCGCTCCAGGCTCCAGGCCTGCCCCACCTGGCACGGGTGGCGCGGCCCAGGGCAGTGGCAGAGGCGGTGGCGGCGTTGGTGGCAGTACTGGAGCGGATGGCTCTGCCAGCAACCAGCCCACTCCTGGCGGTGGGGACAGCGGCGGGGTTCCCTTGAGTCCCAGCTGGGCCAGTGGCTGCCGGGGCGACGGGAGCCTGCAGCGAAGAGCTTCTCAGAAAGAGCTGCGGAAGAGTTTTGCCCGCTCCAAGGCCATCCATGTGAACAGGACCTACGACGAACAGGTGACCTCCCGGGCCCAGGAGCCCCTGAGCAGTGTTCGGCGGAGGGCGCTTCTCCGGAAGGCCAGCTCTCTGCCCCCCACCACAGCTCACATCCTCAGTGCCCTGCTAGAATCAAGGGTGAATCTGCCTCAGTATTCCCCTCCAGCCATTGACTACAAGTGTCACCTCAAAAAGCACAATGAGCGTCAGTTCTTCCTGGAACTGGTCAAGGATATCTCCAATGATCTTGACCTCACCAGCCTGAGCTACAAGATCCTCATCTTTGTCTGTCTCATGGTGGATGCTGACCGCTGCTCTCTCTTCCTAGTGGAAGGGGCAGCTGCTGGCAAGAAGAGCTTGGTCTCCAAGTTCTTTGATGTGCATGCAGGAACCCCATTGCTGCCATGCAGCAGCACAGAGAACTCAAATGAGGTGCAGGTCCCCTGGGGCAAAGGCATCATTGGCTATGTCGGGGAGCATGGAGAGACCGTCAACATTCCTGATGCCTACCAGGTAGGACTTTGCGTCGTCCTGTCTTCCCCAAGCCTCCTGGCTTGGGAGCTAAGCCTTCCCTTACCCTTTGGCATCCAGCAATACCATTCATTTAGACTCTTCACGATGTAATCTTGCTATTTAAATTTCATCTTTGGGTTTAGACTTGTTAGAATGTTGCAACATCATGTTTGATGTAATGGTCTTTTCCTGGCACACAGGAGCATATGGGAAGTGCACATATGATGTACTGTAGCAGTAATATTACATAGTTCCCTACCAAAGTACTCTCTCATTAAGAATATTAGTTTATGGTTTTAGAGTGCTAGAGAAGCATATCTGCTCCAGAATTCCAGCGTTAAGTCTGAAAAAAAAATGGGGATTTTGTTCTCTCTCATGTTTTGGGAGACCGTAATGCTTTTTTGTTCTCCAGTTCAAGGTTGGAAAGGTAAAAGAGTACCCAAGTACTTCCCTGTCTCCTCTAGCTTAACTTTCAAGGTCCAAGGTAGGAAAGAGGAGGTAAAGAGAAAGAAAGAGAGGTCTCTAGCCCATTTGTGCCATTTTAGCATCTATTTATTTCTGTTGTTGAATTTGGAGAGGTGGGACGTATGGAAGGGCTAGTTATCTTTAGGCTTCTGTATAACAGCATCTATAGCCAGCTTTTAACAGGACTCAGCAAGTAGTGTTTTAGCTTGTAAAACAAACAAAAAAATATTGATAAAGTTTTAGCAGCTCCACAGGCAATCAGCAGGGTAAACATGCTCATTGATATGGAAAAGGAAAACTAACATGCAGTTGTCCAGTTTTCCTAACCTTCTATTTTCCCAGTGATTTGAACTAGTTACTAGAGGCTGGATCTGAGAGCCAATCAATTTTCATTTCTTCAGTATTTATTTACTACACATGAGGACACTGTCTGTCATTTTCCATGAGATTTCTTCAGAGTTCATAAGAACTAAAACTCATCCCTGATCATCAGTGTTTGGAGCGATTTGATGACTGCTCCTTCTAGGCGTCTCTTGGAGGAAGGCACCTCGAAGAGTTTGGCTGCTGTCAATCAGAATAGCAAAAGAGGTTGACAGGGACACTAAATGAAAAATTATGTCTGTTTCATCTGAAAGCTTACAATTTTACATAGAAAACTGACTAAGTTGTAGCAAAAACGAATGTCATATTTTTGTGAGATGTCTGTCAACACAACCCTAAGGGATGCCTATCAAAATACCACCTCTGTTGTCATAGGTTAGGTGCATTATTCATTTATCCTTCTTGAAGACATTCTTGATTTAGCTACAGCAACCAAATAATGATTTTCAACAAGTGTCTATTTCTCTACAATCTTAAGAAACCCATGGGAAGAAATACAACAACTTAGTAATAGCTATATTGAAGATTCTGTAAAATGTTGCTAATCTGTTGCTAATTTTTTTTCTATTACAGTATTTCCATATCCTTACTGTGTGCTTGGACTAAAAAAATACCTTTCTAGTTGGAGACATTTATTAAAGTCTTTGCTTTTTATTGTATTTGCCTTTCTGGTTCATTCTCAATTGATTTTTCTCTTATTTCTATAGCTTTGCTTTCTGCTTGTCCTCTCTCAACACCTAACTTTTATTTAATGCTGTTCATATACTGCCCTTTCTTCAAGAGCATAATTCTTGCCCTCTTTGACAGTTAACTCATCTTCCTGCTGCCTGGAATTGTGGCTGTGGGTGTTATCACAGGCAGTGAAAATAAGGCTTCCAGCAGCTGTTGCTTCCTGTGAGCTCTGTCCTTGCTGTGCAAAGTGTGAAGCAAACTTGCTGTTTAATATCTGGACTCTGACATTGGGGAAGAGTTTTCCCCCTTTCCCTCCAGTGTAGTATGGTGGCTGTAAGTAGGACCAGCTCATTGCAGGGCTGAAAAAGGGCCAGGAGGGGAAGTATGCTGCATGAATTAAGGGCTTAAGATCTTTCACCTTGCTTTCATTTTGTCTGGTTAGAAAGTTCTTTTCTCCTCCTTCTGTGGTTTCTACGGTATATGTACGTAGTTTTAATTTGGTGGTGTTTTCCTTAATTTTATTTATGGTACTGTTTTTCAATAAAACTGCCTTTTTCTTTATTTTACGATACTGCTGTCATCACTGTTGTGACCTAAGGAGAATTCTTTATCTCTCAGAGTCTCAATTTTCCCATCAACAAAATGAAAATAAAACACCTACCTAGCAAGGTTTATTGAGAAAATAAAATAAAATATTACATTGAAGCCCCTAAAACAATATCTGGGACAGTGCAGTTAACAAAGAAATGGTAGTGGCTGTGGTGATGACGATACCTAGTTTGCTAGTGTTTTTTCTCTTTATTTCATTTGAAGTTGTTTTTCTCCTTATCTGGGACTGATGGGAGCTCAGTACATTCTGACCAGCCCAATCTTTCCCTGAGCCATGCTCCACTCTTAAATTAAGTATTTTAGAACCAACTTCACTTCAAGGAATAGAAAAATAGATATTTTTCCACACTTTACTTAAGATTCTCCTAAATGTGGGTAGTAACTCTCAACTAGATCCTACGTAGTCTACCAGATGTTCTACACTTTGTTCCTTTTAGTAATTCATGCAACATAAACTGTCTAGAGTTGTGTTCATGTTGTGTCCTTCCCCAGTTCTAGCATTCCCTTGTCCTTTTCATTTCCTGCTCTTCAAGAGTTCTCAGAGTGGAATCCAACGCCCTTCCAGATGCATGCTTTTATTACAATGGGTTTTAATTCATATCATGTATACAAATATCATACATGATATTTTTATGTATGATAAAATTCATATCATATATACAAATATGATTTAATTCATATCATGTATATAAATATCATACATGATGTTTTTATGTAAAAATTATATAGCTTCTTGTAAACTAATGCAGTACATCTTGAAGATGTTCCTGCCCTTTTTCTATCTTTTTGAGACATGGTCTCATTATGTAGTTCACATTGGCCTTGAACTCACTTTGTAACTTAGGCTGGCCTCGAGATGTTCCTGCTTTGATTCCATTTGTTTGTGTTCTTTTTTATTGCAGGAGATGGAATTTTTATCATACAGAATTTTAAATTTTAATCATTTGATAGATTTATGATCTTATTCATTGGGGGCTCATAATATGAGCAAGGAAAAGGCCTTGCAGATGCTTAGGGAATTGTGACAATACACATGCCTCCTGAGTCATATTTAATGAAATACTGAAGTTGAATAAAACTTTGGCAGCACCCCCCTCTGCTTATTTAATTATTTTGCATTACTTTTCTTAATGAGCCCTAAAAGAGACTTGAAGTTAGGAGCTTAATAAAGAATTGCAAGTGGAAAAACAAATTAATTTTAAGTATGCAGTATGATGATAGTGGCTACAATTTACATTTTCTCCCTGAGTTATAAGCTATTAAACAGCTCACTTTAATATAGTAATGAATAAATTGCCCTCAAGAGTTTGAAAACAAGGGCACTCAAGTAACAGGTGTTAATATTCAGAATATAATACTTTAAGCATTAATAAAAAGTGTGAGTTGAATTTGTTTAGTGTTGATAATGATGATACAGGTGTTTGATGGGCTTGTGTCTGAAAAGCAGAAGGATGTTTTATTATGTGAACAGAGAGGAGGAAACGGGTGACGCAGGAGAGTTCCAGGTGTGCTACGCTTTCAGAAGACCTGATCTGTTTACACAACAGATTCATTTATTCATCAGAATCGGTGGAGAGGCCCTGAGAGCTCCTTATACCCAATGCCCGAAAGTGGGCAGCTTTCCGTGTACAAAGGTGGAAGGACATGCTTCCTGTCCTCCAAGTGCTTACAGTCCTGCGCAATGTGCTCTTCACAGCTAGCTAGTAGTGACCTGTATTTAAATGGTAAAACTAAATGGTGTTTCTCTTGGAGAAGAGTGGATTCACTATGTGACTTTGCCTATGATACAGGACTTTATAGAAGAGGTACCATTCAAGGTGTAAGAAGAGTTAAAATTCCCAGTTGGAGATGGTTATGCAGTGAGGGAAAGTGACCCAGATACTGCCAAATGGTTTAGTAGAGACAAAGTGATGAACAAGTACAAGGTATGTAGAGGAGACAGAGAGTGCTTTAATTTGGTGAAATTATTGCTATTGCTATATCTATATCATCTATCTCTATCTCTCTATCTCTCTATCTATATCTATCAGAAGTATGCAAAAGAAGGAAAGACCTTGAACGCTTGGCTGAAGATTTTGCTAACAGTGGGCCACAGGAGTCCTGAAAAACATCTTCACAAGATCAAAGTGGTGTTTTGGGTAATTTGGTGATGATTGCTGAATGGGTTGAACAGGGAACAGGTGGACAAATAATTAGAAGTTTATTATGATCCCACAATGAACAATTGAACTAAAGTGTCTTGTAGGTGCAGATTTGAGTTAGAAGGGAGCAAAATCAAGAATGACTCAGAGATTCTATACTGGAGTGATATGGAGAAGATGATACCTTTATCAAATAAAAGGCAGTGGAGCTGGGTTAAGGGAAAGAGTTATGAGTGGGTCTAATAATGTAATTAGTAGATCTTATTGTGAAAGGAGAAAGGAGGCTCCAGCTGGGGGTGAAGAAGTCAGTCTACCCTTTGAAAATCTGCTTTCTGAACAATAGCAACTTCCAGACTGGCAATCCTAAGCAATCACAATTGGGAAATTCTTGTATTTCTATGTGAATGGTGAAAGGCTCTCTCCTGAGTTTAATGTGCCCTGGTGTCTCTTGAGTGGAGATGATTGTAACCATGCACCAGCCAGAGGGTGTTGAGCATGTACCTGACTTCCCATACCTGCACCCAGACCCCATCCCTGAGCAAAAGGTGATGGCAGATATGGTGTCTGCTCCCCACAACAGGTATGACCTGGTTGCTGTGCTGGTCTCACAGGAAGGGTGAGAGGGGAAGGTTATGTGGGACCTAGACCAGTCTTGGGCAGAGATTAGAAGGGAGATTGAATGTCAGTCAAACCTATAGGCTCTAACATCATACTCCATTGTTCCACTGGATTTAACCTTCAAAATACAAATTCAAACATAGAGTTTTTAAGAATTTCACACAAGATTGCATTAATCTTCAAGTAACCCCTTCTCCCACCAACTGCACTAGTCATATGTTCATGAAGCTGGCCCTGGCCCAGATTATCAGTCATATTGAGCCTAGGGTGGCTTTGTACAACTTTATTCCAGCCTAGTGTCTACTGCAGCCCTCTACTGGACCTCAGCTCCATCCTAGTTAAATTATATGCCATTTCAATGCCTGAATAGGCTTTTCTATTTTTGCAGTTTGCATTCCTTTCCTGGGACTACTTTCAAAGATCTTTTGGATGATCTTTGCCCATTCAAGTCCTACTGTGCCTTTTCGTGATATAAGAAGGAAAAGCTGATTGCTCATCCTTGAGAGGAGATGGAAAACTAAACAAAAACTATACATTAAGTTTTATTTAAGGGCGCATTGTGCTGTAGTGGTAAATCCATATTTATTATACATTAACTAAATATAGTGGTATTTAATAATTCATTTTCATTGAATTTCACTTTTAATATCATTTTAGAATAATCACCATTGAAGTAAATATTTTAAAGGTGCTGGCATCAGAAGGAATTACTTTTAGATATCCAGACAGTACAACAACAAAAGTATTTCCATCCCAAGGGAGGTAGTGCTACTGGATGAATTCTGGAGTCCAGTGATTGAGTTGTGGAGATCTGCTTAACAGGTAGATGCTGACCCCACTTCAAGCCCAGTTTTATAAAGAAGTTTCATGAAATCTTATTTCGGCTTTGCACACAATGTTTTCAAAATTCCCTGAAGCCCATAAATAAGTTCACTAGTTCAGAGTCAGAACTGATTTTGTGGTTGCAGCAGGAAACATTTGCTATTTCAGCCCCTCTTCCTGACAGAGAGTTGATCATGATAAACACAGTAACACATTACATTTGCTGCTTTGTAGGTGAGGCTAGATTGCAGAAAAGTACAGTTTCTCCAAAATCCTGGAGAGGTGTTTTAAGGTTAACTTAATTTTTCCCTAACCCATAAACTAAATGCTAATTAATCTGACCAATATATTTTGGTTCATGAGGTTTGGGCCACCTGTTTATTTACAAGGCAGGCTTAATTTGGACAGTAGAATTTCATATTTAATATAGTGTGGAGGAGGCATATGAACTTTTCCTCTGAAACAGCTTTGAGTTGTTTTGTAGGAAAATCAACAAGATCCTTGACGTACACTACCTGATGCTTTAGTCACTTATTTTAAGGGTAATATTTGCAATGTAACCACCTTCTTTCGGTTAGTGGCATGAATCATAAAAAGGGTAATTTAATCGTAAGAAAGTGGGTTGGGTTTCTAATATTTTAGGAGAAAGTTTGGTCAGTGGTTATTTATACATATTAAGGCTAAATTTATTTATTTTTAGAATTAAAATCATAGTGAAAGTTTCCTGGCGTTAAAAAGTGTACTTTCCATAATTCTAAGGCTTTCTTATTGGTTGTTTCAACCAAATAGTGGTTTCACATATTAATGGTAAACTGTGATTCGTATCATAAAAGATAGTATTAAGCCAGTGCAACTTTAGGGCAAGGAATCTCACCTGAGCAAAAGAATGAATAAATTATAATTTTTTAAAAAAATGTCATATTACGTAGAGGGAAGCTCTGCTTTTGATGAACAATAACCCCATTCCTTGGAGTGCTAATCGTGAACCAGGCATTAGCTCATTAACAAGCATTTTCATTTGATCCTCCCAGCAATCCCTCATTTTGTAAAAGAGGAGGTTGAGGTTGGCAGGGATTAAGTAATTTGCTCAGTGACTCAGGAGGGGAGGGAGGGAGCTGGGATTCACACAGGTCTGTGCTCTGCAGAAGCTTCATGCGCAGCCACTCCTGGGGAGGACTCTGCACCGATAACTACTGAATGCACATTCATACCCATCCCCTGGCTTTTTCCTTTTCTCTGCCAGCCTAAACCCTCTTACCTTTTAAAGTTCATCTGCAAGAAACTTGCTAATTCCTACCCTGTTGCACTCAAACTGGCCATAATTTCTCTCTCCTTTGAACATCTGTGGTACTTTAGTATATCTGCTCTTCCTTAGAATTTTAGGAAGTTGAGTACTTGTGTTAAATGATTTCTGAAAGTTGAACTTTTTGAGATCTATATCATGACTTCTGCACTTCACTTATGCTGCAGTAGATCCTATATAAGACTTAATACAAGGGTGATGTAAATATACAATGAATGCTCAAATAAAACAATTACTGTAGAAGATACATTGTAACTAGTCCCCCTGAATACTCCTCTGTTCAAACACTCTTATCCCATTGCTCTTGCCCCTCTTTGACGCAAACCTGAAAGTCCTCTTTAATGAGTGTCTTTATGAGGTGTGATCAGTAATGTGGTGAATGCTTCCTCCAAGAGGACACACCAAGTACCATGCAGTGGAAAGCCAGTCTCCTAAACATATTACAGTGTGATGTCATTCACCTATCTCTGGATCTGGCCTTGTGTGACTTCTACCTCTTCTCGAAAGTAAAAATGATCATGAAAGGTAAACGTTTTTGAATGGATTAAGGAAATCAAGGCAGCCTCAACAGTACCATGGAAGAATCATAGAGGAGGACTTCCAGAGCTGCCTCAGAAACTGGCAAAAAGGACAGGATAAATACATTGAAGCAAAGGCTGGTGTATGGAGAAGGGCTAAAGGCAATGTGTCTTTTACTGTAGTAAATTCTAAGTCTTTAAAAATTCACCATATTCTTCGATCACCTTTCATGCATAGTCTTATTTGGCTGAGTAATTATCACTGATACCTACCTTTGTCAGTTTATATGCCTGTGAGGCAGAAAGTTCATTCTGCTGGGACAATATAGACAGACCAATCAGGAAATTCATCCTTTAAACACGGCTTTTAATTCTTTGGTCCTTATTTTGAGGATTTTTTTAAAGACAGGGCTTATGAACCCTAGAGAACTGGTAACTATCTGAACTGCTTGTCTGCATTAATCAAGTCATTGCATTAATCGCTGTATCCATAAATTTTTTTTGCATTTTTTGTTTGTGTTTTTCTTTTACCCCCTTAAATGCTATGGAGAGAGCAGACTGACACTAGTATTAACTAGCAACACCCTTCCCTCTGCAAAGTTCTAAGAAGGGCATAGGATGGAGCACGACTTCTATGGCTAGCTGAATTTTCTAATTTTTTCATGATTACCTCATTCAGACAGTATGCCTTCTTAAAGAGAAAATACCCCCTATAATATAAGATCTGGCAAATGTTAGGATTTTTTTTTTGCAAATCCTATGGGAGTGGGAGATTGTATTGACCAAATTTGTAATTATTTTTCAGGAACATTGCACTTTTAAGTTTATTGATTACAAATCTTATGCTTCATATATTCTCAAAAAGTCTTACAAAAATGTAAACTTCTAAGATGGTTGTATTTATAGTCTACTCCTTTCAAGTCATAGTTATTAGATATCCAGAGGCCATCAGTAGGGGAAAGCTACCCTATTCTGTTTTGTTACTTATAGTTATCACCAACAAATTGGGCTGATTGCTACTTTTCTTCTTCTTCTCACCTCCTGAACTGCTACCCCTAGATGTAAAGAGGAGGATGTGACACTAGAATGAGAGAGAGAGAGAGAGAGAGAGAGAGAGAGAGAGAGAGAGAGAGAGAATTTGTAGTAGAGGATCTGCCCAGTAGAGATGTGGCCTGGGAAGAGGAACTGAGCCATGGATAAACTATGACCCAGCTATGAAATGACCTAGAAGAGAGGGAGATCTGTTAAGGTAATATTACCTCCACCTCCTCCCAATGCCACTTCCAGGAGTCAGCCTCTTGGCACAGAATAAGGCAGCAAGAGGTGGAAAGTGCATCAGCATAGCAAAATGAGAACTACCCAGCACAGCTGTGTTTATTACTAGTTCTGTAACTAGTGATGTGTGTGTAGAGACCATGTCAAGTAGGAATAATTTTGTTTGAATTGCATACTAAATTTTGTTATACAGAAGCATGATGCTCTCAACCTATTGAAAACAGCTCAGAAATGTGATAATAATATTTGACTGCCTCATTCTTTCCAAATCTATTTATTCCGCTTGGTTTTGTTTTTTGAGATAAAGTCTCACTCTGTAGTCCAGGAAAGCCTTCAATTCACTATGTAGCTCAGACTGGCCTCAAACTTGTGATCCTCCTGCCTCAACAAGGCAATGTTCTTTACTCTTGTGAGGTTCCTTTTTTCTGTGTGACAGGGTCTCACTATGTAGCACAGGAGTTCAGGCTGGTCTTGAACCCACTGTGTAGCATGGGCTGGCCTTGACCTCACATCAGCCCTCTTGCCTCAGCCTCTGGAGTGCTAGGATTACAGGAGTGTGCCACTAATGCTGTTCTTGAAACTCCATTCCCCCAAAGAAACTCTAAGGATAGAAGCCTGGGCCAAATACACCTAGAGTGAAAAGATAACTTTGGTTCCCTTTATTAAATCTTTCTCCTGCACAACCTAATTAAACTAATTTGTTTGCAGATTGAACTCTTTACTAATCACGTTGCTGTAAAAGAAATCAGAAGGTAATAGAACATACTCTAGACTTGGAATTGGGAATCCTGGTTTGTGTTCTCAGTCTTGTCTTCATTTTTCTCAGCTAGAAAAGTGATAATATGTGGGGCTAGTCTATCCTATAGACAAAGGATAACATAAACAATGCAATGAAGTCATTATTAATGATTTAAAATGCACATTCCATAGTTTCTGGGGGCTGACTGTGGCTTACTGAACCTTCAAAGGGACTTTTTATGTAAATGTGATAGTACTTCTGCTTACTTTTCTCTTATTTTCTGTGTTCTTAATGCTTTAACATTGGGGTATCCTGGAGAGAGTGTCTTGCCCAAGGCTATCTAATTCCCAAAGAGAGCAAAAGACTTCCCTTTGAGGATGCCTTTGATAGATACTCCCAAATCCATATCCCAGTCATCCCTCTACCGGATGTTCACATGCCAAACAATATTCCTCTTGCCCTAAATTATCGAAGGACCAACCACTCTGGACCATGCTTGTCCCGCAGAGGTTGGCTAAATTATTACTTAGCCAATCCTACACTTTCCCAGGATAGTTTCCCTGCCTCACCCATTCCTTCCCTTGAGAATCCCAATAATGCCCTTGCTATTTCTGCCAACTGACTGACCCTGGTCCTTCTCCATGGAGCCTTGTGTGGCATTCTGTGCTCCCTATTTTCAGGATCTGTGAGTAGAAACTTCTTCCCTTATGAAAATCATTTCTGTATCTATGTATCTTACCATCCCTGATTAGAACAAAGCTTCTATTTGCAAATACACATGTACATGACACACATTGTACATACATGATATCTTATATATAGGTGATGATTTTTTAAAAACATAAATACTTTAAATGAAAATTAAGCATGAGGATTTACTGGTCATAATACACATTTTCATTTGACAAGCACAGGTATGTTGGATTTCTTTTTGTAACTGATCAATATGCTCATTTTCTTGTAAACATATAACACCAAAAGTGTATGCTGGGTTTTTAAAAATGTATTTATTTTAAAGAGAATAAAAAATTGTAAAAAATTAGACATAATGCAGAATTTCAAAAAACAAGATGATACGAATTCACCAATAGTTGTTATATTGCATATTGTTTTCAAAGTAGTTGTTCAGCTGGGTATGGTGGTGCATGCCTGTAACCCCAACACTCCAGAGGCAGGAGGATCATTGTAAGTTCAAGGCTAGCCTGGGCTACAGAGTGAGCCTAAGCTCAGCCTGAACTGCACAGCAAGACCCTGTCTCAAAAGACAAAAAACAAACAAACAAACAAACAAAAATAGTTGTTCAGATCACTAGATACAAGCATGCAAAATTGGTCAAAAAAATTAAGCATTAACTGTTTTCTTTTAAAGATTTCCTGATTTTTATTTCTGGGAGTTCTTTTCAATAAACCAATAGAAATTAGTAGTACAATTATCTTAGCTATTGTGTGTATGTGTGTGTGTGTGTGTGTGTGTGTGTGTGTGTGTGTGTATTTTTTCCTTTCTTTTTTCTTTTCTCTTTTCCCTCATCCCAGTGTTCTTTCCTTTTCAGCAGCTGCTTTTCCCTTCATAATAGCTATTGTACCTTTCAGATTTTATTTACCCTGTTGGTGGGAGTGTAGACTGGTACAACCACTGTGGAAATCAGTGTGGAGAGTCTCCAAAAAACTAGAATTAGAGGTCCCATTCAAACCAGCTATTCCCCTTCTGGGTATTTTTCCAGAAGAACTGAAAACATTATATCACAGAGATATATGTGCGCCCATGTTCATAGCAGTACAATTTGCTATAGCTAGATCCTATTTGGGAAACAACCCAAATGCCCATAAATTGAGGAATGAATAAAAAAGATGTGGTATTTTTATTCAAGGGAGTGTTACTCAGTTATAAAGAAAGATAAACTAGAGGCTTTCCTAGGTAAATGGATGCAACTAGAGACCATAATCACGAGTGAAATAAATCAGACCCACATATATAAACACCATATATGTTGAGTTTTTGTGCTATAAATCCTTATATGGAATCTCCAGATTGATCCTTTGAAATTTTTTGTTGAAATCCTATGGATTTTTAAAAATGACATTATTTAGATCAAGCCCTTGTAAACTAAATAAATTCTACTCATTAAACAGTAGATGAACAATGACCTTCAGTTCTTATAACCAAGAAATAATCTTAGTCTTCATATAGTCACAGAAGGTTTTAAACATTTGAAACTTCCAAGGTGCTTCTATTTATAATCTACCAAGAAATAATGGCCTATTAGGCTAATGAAATAATTTAATTTTAAAGGTGTTGAACATTTATTACATAAAAGATAAGCTTTCTTAATGTTTTTCTACTGGGAAATAGTATTAGTTTTAAGGCTGTGCACTATCCATGGACCTCAATCTCCTGCAAGGTGTTACAGCACTCAGTGAAAAGAAAGAGCAAGAGACAAAGTGGTGAAGCAGCGGGGATCTGGGCTGGCCAGCGTGCACGGGGAACAAAAAGCCATGAGGCAACCGGAACCTTGGTGTATACTGATCACATTTACATTGAGGAGAATGGTGAGGGGATTATGACCAGATCTGTTAGAGAAGGGGATAGGCGTGCCTTCCTTTTTCTTCTCTTTCTACTCTATTTTTCCTCCTGCTTCCTACACTCTGTCTTGCTGGTCCCTTTGTTCATCTTTTCTTGCCCTATTTGACCTTTACATAAAACTTACATGAAAATAGCCATTCAATTTTAGGTTTTAATTTCAGAATCTCACAGGCTTCCTTCAGAAAACAACTTTTTTTTTATTGCCATATGGCCTATAATTGTATCCTTTTCAATTTTAAAATTGGGTACATGAAATATTTGTTTTTCTTTTTAAATACACAGAGTTTAATTACATTTTAAACTGCTACCCCATGTGGGCCTTGGTTGTATTTTATTTCCTGTGGGTCAAAGCCTTGCAGTATAAAAAGGACCTTGCCCCTAAGAACATTCTAAGTAGGACAAGTGATGAGGAAATTGATATTTAAATACTTGGTTTATAATACCTAAGCTTTTATTAAAATGAGAACAATGATAAATATTTTCTTTGATGTAGCTCAGCCTGATACCCACCAGGAACTCTTAGCAACACTAACATAGACGTTTCCATGCCAGCAATTCTCAGGTTCATTGATTGAGGTCTTGTCTCTGTCAACCTGAAGTTCCTGATGGAGAATGTCCCCTGCAGATCTTTTTTATTTCTTTGTACACAAAAAGAAATATTTCTCATCTTCCTGAATCTACCAAGAATCACATGGGATTTAATCCATCTGTTATTATATTTCTTCTCTCTGAATGTTCTAATGCTTCAAAACTAGCTTATTCTTTTGTAAAATTCAGTCATAGATTTTGCTGCTGCTTTTCCCCGAGAACCCATCAAAGGGAAAGCCAACCAAACTTTACAAGCTGTGTAGCTACGTTTCTGAGAGCTGGCATTTTATTTTGTCCTGACTGAGAAATATATGGAACCATAAGATCTGTATGTTTCTTTATTATTTCTAGCAGGATGTTATAGCTGAGCCTGTGTGGAAATATATTTATTTTTCATTACTTCAACTTTATGAAAGATATTTTTCTATCCTTGATAAAGGAATCTATTCATTATAAATGCATTTCTATTTCTCAAAATATCTATAAATATACAAGGCTAAAGAATAGGTCAGTTGTTCACCAGCTGAAATAGGAAACTTTGGATAAATGAGCAGCAAACTATTCTTTTTCTTCCCTCTCTCTTCCTGCAGGATGATCCCCTTTGATAAACCACTGTTTACTTGAAGAGATGAGTACAGGAAAATAACATTTGTAATAATTATCGTTATAGTATGGATACCAGTTTGTCTTTTTCCAGTGTTCTCTTTGCAGAAATTCCATGTATAAATTCCACAGAACATTTGAAACTAAAAGCAATGCTTCTTGTAATTTGAATATTACTGTGTGCCTCGTGCTTGTACAGAATTATTTTATATAATCTTCCCAGTACCCTGAAGAGAAAGCTGTAGAGGAGATAATCTTACCTCTTTTGTAGATTAGGAAAAAAGCACAGAAAATTTCAGTTCTTTTCTTGAAGCCACAGAGCCATTGTGTCAGAGTTAGGATTCTGTATTCCTCCTTCTCCTATGTCACCTACTCTTGCACTTTAAGAAAACCCAATGTGTAACTTCTTTTTTCACTGCCCTGAGCCAGCTGAATTGAACAATGAGACAAAAGAGGCATGTGTCTTAATTGATTTTTGTTGCTATTACAAAATAGCAAGAGACTGGGCAATTTATAAAAATAGGGATATATGTAGCTGAAAGTTCTGTGGGGCCAAGAAGTCCAAAATCGTGGTGTGGACATCTGTTGAGTGCCTTATCATAATGAAGCAGAGGCCATAATACAGTGAGATAGATCTAGTGTGTTAGGGCAGGTCTGTTTGCTTTATAAAGCCAATAATGCCATCATAGGAGTCCCGCCCTCATGACTTCATCTAATCCTAATCACCTCCACAAAACTCCACCTCTAGATTCCATTAGCATATAAATTTCCAACCCATGAGCTTTTCTATGAATGCATTCACAGCATAGCAAAATGCATACAGGATATCAAAATATATGTTTATAACTTATGAAGCGTATGTTTGGCTTATATTTGCAAGGAAATGATAACATTCTACTTCCAGGTTCAATAGGCCTAGCTTTCCAGGTACAAACAAGGCTGGAGGCCCTGAGTCCTGTCTATATGAGTGGTCTGCCTTTTGAAACTTACAGCCTTGTAGAACAGAGAAGGCAGATGCTTTTTGTTTTTGTGTTTTATTTTGTATTGTGGGGAACTTGACTCCTAAAGAGAATGAGAAGGAAGGGCCTGGGTTGCTCCCTAATCAGGCAACTCATCCTATTTCCTTAGGGAGAAGCAAGGAGTAGATTCCTACCCACCCACCCCACATAGGCTCTCGTCCCAGCTTATCTTTCTCATCTCAGTTGCCCAAAGCCAGGATCATGGGCATCGTCTATGATTCCTTCCTTTCATTCACCCACCAAGAGAGATCGATTCAAAAGTTCTTTTGCTTCACTCCTTAAATAGATCTCAAATCCACCTACTTTTCTTCATCTACACTGCCCCAGCTGTGTCCAAGTCGCTGTTATCTTTCACCTCGTTATTAAAACTGCCTGCTAACTGGCTAACTTCTCTAATTCCATTCTTTAGCATTCCCATATAAAATGTTTATGAGGCCAGGAGTTATTGAATTACTCTCCTGGGTAACAGGCTATAGTAAGGTGGAGCCAGATCATTCAAGGAACTTATGATCTTAGTCACCTTCATTTTGAAGGTAGAAGGCTGTTGAGCCTAGGCTGCCCTGCATGCATCACCTGTGGGAATGTAGGAAGTTACCAATTCTCTGTGGACTTCAGAATCTTTATATGTGAAATGTGAGGTCTAAGAAAACAATTAAGACTTTTCCAGCTCTAAAATTGCATGAGTAGAAAAAAACCTTAAAATTCAGCCCATAAATTTAAATTAGTAGCTTTTTAGAAAATTACGCTTAGTACTGCATGAACCTTTTGTTGGAACCATTCGTAGTGTTACCATGGTGTAGCTGCTCTTGAATCTATAGGGAGGATCAACACTGCTATCTGACTGAAAGTGGAGATTAGATGACTTCTAAAGAGCTCTGTCTGAACAGTAACATAATGTCTCTCTGTATTTTTTGAATAGCTTGTAATAAACCATTCCTTATACTGTCATTGGGTGATATCTTTAAAAAGGAAATTATTTGGAATCAAAGTTGTTTCCAGATCTTCCTACTAACTGCAATTGATGATGCGCAGTCAAATGTGATATCAAAGGGCTTGAGTCTCTTTGTCTCCAAATCAAAAATCAAAGAAAATTTTTCTGCATAGTCATGTCCATCTAAAAACATTAGTAAGTCCACAGAAACGAGATAGGCCCTACATATAGGAACAAGATGCAGACAGTATCTGCTTTACACGAACAACTTCACAACTTATATTTCTATTGTACTATGACAGTTTAATGCCCCTTAATATTTTTGGTTTCTCCAAGTGTAAAACTCTCCAGACATCTCTGAGAGCCCTTCAGCAGTGAACAAATTAACAGTTTACTCTAAGAGAAATAAATGGACCATTTCATAAGACCACTAATGGGACCTAGGATAGGTTCATTGAGAAGAATAAGTTTGAAGGAACCCAGGAAGAAATTACTACCTCAGTTTTGCCAAGAGCAAGCTATGCTTAAGTCAGGGCTGCTTTCCAATTCCGATGTGCCTTCCTGACTAGATGCCATCTAACCTAATTCTGTATTTAATCATTCTGAATTTCAGAATCCAGCTGTTAAATTATAAAAGCAAATGATTATGAAATCTGAGTAGATAGGATGCATGAATGAACAGCACTTTCTCAATATTATATTTCTATCAATTTGATAATCTTTTTAGGATTATTCTATGTGATAAAGTTTATAATAAAAAGTCCCAAAGATACCTCTTAAATGAACAAACTTAACATTAGAATGGTAGAAGAAAAAATTTCTGGTGATGAGACTTCGTGCTTACATTTTAGTTTTTAAAATTTAATTTAATTTTTTTTTTCTTTATCTTTGTCTTTTTTTGAGGCAGGGTTTCTCCACGTAGTTCATGCTGGCCTGGAACTCACAGCAATCCTGTCTCAGCCTCCCAAGTGCTGGGTTTACAGGTGTGTGCCACCACACCTGGCATACTCACATTTTATAGGCTTTAACAGATCAGCCATTAATATAATTGGTTTTTGGATTAATACACATATTAATTAGACCAATGAAACCAAAGAAAAATTAGGAGTCATAGCTAATATTTATTGATTATATTTTATATGCTAGTCATTGTGCTCAGATTTAGTTATCTCATTTAATCTTCACAAATCTCTATGAGAGAGATATCATTACTTTTCACATTTTACACATGAGGAAGGTGGACTTTGGAAGGTTTAGTAACTTGCCAACCTTACAAAGCTAGCAACTAGCAGGGCTCCTGTTCACACTAAAATTGTCTGATTGATCAGAGTTTACACTTTATTATTTGGGCTCTGCTAATCCTATACATTCAAGGCTATATTTCTGCCCATGAAAGAAGGCTCTTTGACAGAATATATATTTCAAAAACCCATTAAAATGCTTTCCTGAAGCTGTTTTAGCAATGTGCCTCCATCAGCCTCAGGTAATCGATTATCTGCAGGCAAAGATCCCAGCAGCTGTATCATGTTTGGAGAGTTTGGGACAACTGAAGCTGTTATGCTTCAGAAAACTTTACATCTTGCAATAGAACCAGTTGTTGCCTGTGATGGCAATAGCAGCCACAGCAGCCACAACAACAACAGCTGCTGTAGCTAATGCTTCTAAAGAGCTCGCCGTGTGCTAGGTATTGTCTTGAACACTCCTATTAACTCACTTATTTCTCTTAGCAATCTTACGAAGGAGGTCTGTGATCAATGCACTATGTATTTGAAGAAACTTGAGGCTCAGAGAGGATAAATAACTTCCTCAAGACCCCACATTTATTAAACTGGATGGGCAGGGTTTGAACCCTGATTCTTAGAGCCACAGTTTGTCTTAAGTCCTGCAACCTGTTGTCTCTGTTGTGGAGTGTGAAAACGAGTAACTGTCCATTCAGCATCTTTTCACAATGCTCTTTACCAAAGCTGTGAGACAATCTGATGAGAACTAAACAACTGGTATTTCTGAAAGACAAGTTGTGAGTGTGAAATGTAAAAAGTGTCTTTAAATATGAAAGGATTTCATTTTTTATGTCGAATGGTCAGTACCCACCTGCCAGAAAGGAGTTAATTAGCATCATAGAAATTAACTGGAGCAAACTGTTACCAGATTCCCCACAACATTTTAGATATATGAAAACTTTCAAAGTAGAGCTGAGTTTGCTCTCACAACTCTTATAATTGCATATATTCACTATAAAGCAAGAGATGGACATTTGCCTCAGGAAAAAAATCTGAAGCTCTGGTATAAATAAGCAAGCAACTTATTCTGGAATAAATTGCGTGTTTCTCTTTGCTGTGAGGCCTTTTGAAAACTGTAAGTGCTGTCATGTATCATTTTGATTGCTGGTAAATTCCTGCTGATGCAATTAAAAAAATATTAAGTGGGGCGGGGAACATCAAAGGTAGCATCTAAGAAGATCTCACAAAATTCAGAACAAGAAGTAAGTCAATGAGTTTGCAGGGGCAGAATTTGGGGAAATGGAGGGTTTCTAATGATTCCTGTTCTATAGTCTGAATGTTGTGCTATATTTCTGTTGCACTTTATTATTTATAAAGTGCTTTGCCATATACTATCCCAGTGTTTCCCTTTTTGCTGTGAGAAGTGGAAATTATTTTCATTGAGAGACTGAAGAAACTGCAGTTCTAGAGTGGTCCAGAATTTTTGGAGCTGAGAAGCAGCAGAGGTGGGACAGGGAATTGACAGCTAGGGCATCACATGCAGTGTCTTTTGTACCTCTCAAGAATTTCTTATGTCTTATAACAGCAAGAGGTCCAATTTAAGAGATTGTATCCAGAGATAATGCATTGTACTTTCTATATTTGGAAAATGAAGTAGAACTAGGATTCTAGTAGCCCTTTATTTGGGCATTGTATCATCTCCATGAAATAGGCTGCACTGGAAAAAATATATTTAAATTCACAATATGCCTAATCTCCAAGCTTTTAGGTTAGTACCTGATTTCTTCTCTATTTTCCTTTGGCAGAAATCAATCTTTGTTAAGATATTTAATCACCAACTAGAAAAAAAATGATCTGGCATTAAACTGGCTAACAAAAATGACAAGAATTAACTTCTGCGTCTGTTTCAGTGCATTTGGTTGAACATAAACTACTGTTTGTTGCCTCTCTGAGAGGTCTATTTATGGTTTTGGAGCTGTACCTAACACTGAATGGGCAGAGGCCCTGAGTACAAATTGCTGGCTCTACAGAGTAATGTGGTATGGTGAAAAGAGTCCAAGATTTTTTCCTTAAACACCACTGAATTAGCCTTCTGGCTTAGTTATTGGTAAATTACTTCCATCAGATGAGTACAGAGCTTCTCTTAGCCTTAGATTTCTTGTGTGCAGTGGGGCCAATAATAGCAATTTTGCATGGCTAGTGTTAATATTCTGTATAAAAGACTGGCACAAGGCTGGAGATATAGCTCAAAGGCACAATGCCTGCCTGGCAAGCACAAAGTCATGAGTTCAATTCCCAGTACCAAAAAAAAAAAAAAAAAAAAAAAAAGCAGACTGGCATAGACACCAGCTCACGTGGTAGACTCTAGATAAATGACAATATTATTGCCATTGTCTGACTAATCATTAATTTTCATCATTACTTCAAGTCCTTTTATAGATTGAACTGATCACAAGCCTCATTTAGTATCTGTTTTAAAGATACTATATCTGTTTTAAAGATACTATATCAGGTACTGGTATATCAGTAATTGGTATGATTCCTATTTCTTCTCTTGTATACCAGCTTAAAAGACCAAGATTGAAAGCCAAAGTTACGAACTGTTGCTGCTACAAATCTGGATTATGTTGTTGTTTTCTCTTCAGTGTAAGTTTGGTGACAGAAAAATTCT
The DNA here is from genome assembly GCA_004027595.1 of Dinomys branickii. Lineage (NCBI taxonomy): Eukaryota > Metazoa > Chordata > Mammalia > Rodentia > Dinomyidae > Dinomys > Dinomys branickii. The sequence goes on along the minus strand of PVLD010005620.1, from coordinate 28,334 downwards.
GGCCTGCCCTTTCTGAATGGTAATATGTCTGTTTAGCACTACAGAAATTGAGTAATATCTTCAATTCGGGGTGAAAGGGAGGCCTGGTGAAGAAATTTCCAAAGAAGTACATGCTATTTGCAAGTCTTCAGTGTCAGTTGTCTGACCATTGAAAGTACTTATATGGTGGAAAAAGCATTTGTTCTTCTAAGAAAGACATACTATTCCTTTAATTACATTTCACAAATGGGTACTGAATACCTAATATCAGCCAGCTATGATTGTAATAGTATAAAGCCAAGTGCATGAAGACCACCAGAAATTGTTTCTGTGTTGTTTAGAAATAATGTCTAAGGCTTATACATTTCCCCTCTAGTATCTTAAAAGCCAAGAGGGGCAGTAAGTAGGCCCTCATCTCAGGAATCGCTCCAAGCGTTGCCTCCCACCATTCTCTGCTGCACATGTCCCCTGAACTCCTCAGTTTTCTTTGAAAGGATACTTAGATTGTCTTTCAATTAAATACTTAGATTGAAAGACAATCTAAGTATCCCTTTGATTGACTCTTTTTTACGTGATCTCAAGTTTCTGATTCTGATTCTCAGCCCTACACCTAACTAAGGCTTCTGTTGTATCTCACACAGGTCTAGACCCAGTTCCTTGAGCCCTTGATTGACAGAAGTAGAGTTTATGTTACTAGTCATAACTACTGAAAGTCACTTACCTTTCCTTGGAAATTTATGAAAAAATCTTGACCAAGATGTGTTGCAATGAGACTAGGCCACCCTCTTTTGTCCTGCAAGTTGGTGTGGATCTGGTCAAATTTTGTTGAAGGTCTTATGATTAAGGTTCAGACCACATGGCATATAAAATCTGAGTATACAGTGCTTTTTGTGAATTTGGAAACTCAAGCACCATTTTATTAATATCTAGGTTTAGCCACTTTTTGCTGGTGGGCTTGGACAGATTTCTTAACTGCTCTTTGCCTCAGCTTCTGTATATGTAAAATACCTACCATGCAGTTCCAAGGTGTTCTCACTTAAGAAAAACAATGCCATTACAAGCATTAGAGGCTTTGTCATTTGGTGTTTGGATACTGTTACTTACCTTTTAGTCACTGTGACAAAGTACTTGAAATACTCAAGTTAAAGGAAGAAAGACTTATTTTGGATCATGGTTTCAGAAATTTCAGTCCATGGTTGGTCATCGTGGTCTGCCAAGCTGAGGCAGAACATCTTTCAGGAAGGGCAATGTAGGAGGGAGATGCATACATCAACGCAGCCAGGAAGGGGTGTGGGGAGAGGGAGAGAGAGAGGGAAAGGGAGAGAGAGAGAAGAATGGACAGAGGGAGGGAAGCAGAGAGAGAGAGAGAGAGACAGAGACATAGACGGAGAGATGGAGAGACAGAGAAAGAGAGCGAGGGTGTACCAGAAAGAGAGAAGGGGTGAACCAGAGAGAAAGGGGCCAGGGACAAGTTATAAGATAAAGTCCCGAGGGTCATTGGCCCATAGCCCACTCCCTGCAGCTAGGCCCCACCTCCTGAGTGTCCATTATCTGTCAATTCCATCACATTATGATCTCATTGGTGGATTAATCCACTGATGAGGTTAGAGCCCTGTGACCCAATCACTTTCTGAAATCCCCACTGATAAACACATGAGACTTTGGGGAACGATTTGAGATCTAACCCATAACAGATATTTTTCCTTGTTATCCTGAACTACAAAACAGAGTATGCGTAAATCCTTTGTTATCCCCAGATGCCAAAGTTGAGTCTCATTGAACCCATAAAATACATTCTGAATAAAAAGCAAAGTCACAAAAAGTACTTCATTCATTGTTAAAATAGTACATCAGCCAGCGAGGAGCTGGGTGTTACGATTGCTTGGAAGCTCTGGGGTTCAATATTCAATGTTGTGACTACTTTGGGTTTTTGCCTCTACTTGGTGTTATAATGATTGAGTATAACATTAATACAGATTAGTTTTGCAACAATTACCAACATCTTGGTTAACATTTAAGATCTTTTGCCTCTATCTTTTTTTCTGTTAAACTTCTAGGCAACATGATAAAAGTTTAGAAGCTTCATGTCAGAATATCATATTCTTTCAGGTTCTCAAAATTCTGAAGTTTTACTTAGCAATCTGAATCTTACTTAGCAAAATTCTAATCAAAGCCCACTGTAGTTAGAAGATATATCATGTAAAACTGATTGGCTATGCCTTAATATCTTCCAGTACACTCACAATTTTATGAATTTTGATTAGTGACCTACTCTTTATCATTGTACACATAAAGTCAAAGTTTTAAGTTAGATCTTATATAACAAAGATAAAATATTTATCTAGGATGGATTTCATTTAATTATATGTGTCTTTAAAATTGTTGATAGAAACCTTTGTGGTGTATGAAAACAGCTGAGGCTGTGTGAAGGAATTACCACATTTACTAATTGTCCCCTTTCCTCACTCAAGAAATCATGCTTACTACTTAGGTCCCTGCAGATATACAGAAAAAAAGAGTAATATCTATATAGGCATCTGAAAATTCTGAGAGAAGAAAGCAAAAAGCTGTTGTGTAGAAAAATTACTTTTGTGTGATCAGATAAGTTTTGTGAGATAATACATATGTTTTATCAGAAACTTATGCTCAAGCACTTCTTTAATTCACAGGCATCTCCAGCTAACTGCCTGTAACACCTAGGGAGCAATGCTTGAAACACTGTCTTTCGTGAATAAAAAGCGAGTAGGTATGAAAGTGGACAGACAGTGCTTTAAAAGGGAAAATAAGCACTTGTGATACATTGGAAATGACATCTGTCTCACAAAGTGTTATGGAAAAACTTGAAAACTAAAAAAAGAAAATATTGACTTCTATCTTTTAACAATTTTTTTGCATGAAAATAGTTTATTGTAGAGTTTAACCAGTGAAATGTTAATGTGTATTCTTTGGAGAAGTAGTATAATAATACATTTTAATTTCTAACTGCTCATTTTTATCAATCTATGTTTATTGACTACATTTATAATACATGTCAGACACTAGTTTTGAAGTCACAAAAATTGTGCAAGCATTATGAAAAGAACTGTACAGAGGGAAGGGAATCTTACTTAGCAGGTTTTCTGTAAGAAGTAGTAATGTTAATACATAGTAAAAGAACAGGAAACATGAACAAACTCAGGTATAATTCTCTGACCTCATTCAGGTGTAGTACCAGTAACTCTGTGAAGTAAAATTTTGGTTTGGATGTTTAGTCACAGTGCTTCCATTAGCGAATTGAGAGTGTTGACCACTCACCTCTTAGAACCCTGCAAGGGAAAGATGACAGAATATGCACCAAACATAATAATAAGAGCTTTGGTCTTTCGGTTTTCATTGTTTATTCTTTCATTTTCAAGCAATATCATCAGATTTCTTTAGGCATTCTGTGCAGCAATTCAATCAGAACTAATTTTTGTGATTTATTACTAGGATGATCACAGCTTTAAAAATAATACAGCAATTTAGACTGATGCAAGTTTAGACCCACTTATATCCTGCTGTAGAGTGCAGTGTTGTCTTTTTCATATATTTATATTATTTATGAAGACTGAGCCACTTCCATCTTTCCAGCTGTCATCTGGTATAGCTTGCTTATCTATTTTACTGGCAATCCCAATGATTTCTCTTTCTGGAGGCCACTTTTGAAGCTGTAGAGCTGTCCTGGATGTTAATCTCATCATTCAGAGGGAACTGTGCTAATTTTACTGCTTCCTAAATGACTTTTCTTCATATCATTTTCTCAGGACATAATAAAATCTCTTATACTGTACAAAATCACTTAAACTTTCCAGTGATAGTGTGGGTACACCATACTATCATCTATTTTCTGTTGAATATTTAGGTAATTCAAAAAATTTTCCTTATTATAAATTTCTTGAAATGGAATTGCTATGTTGAAGAGGACAAAGATTCAAAACCTTTTATTATTGATTATGAAATTATCCTTCATATATATCATACCAGCCTGTATTATCACCAGCAATGGATACATGTAGATACTTTGCTAAAACTTTAGTAAAGCCAGATCTTTCATTTATTTATTTATTTATTTATTTATTTTAAAGGCAAAAGAATGGAGGCATATAAAGCAGAATAACACATAAACAATACAGGAAATACAAAATTATATAGAATATAGTAGGGAATTAGCACTGGATGTTGTATTACATAATGTTATCATCACATTAGTTACACATAAACATTAAAGGAAGTACCAAATTATAGAGACGATAGTAGGGAATTAGCACTGGATGCTGTATTACATAAAGTTATCTTCACATCTGTTAACACAAAAACAATAGAGGAAATACAAAATTATAGAGAACATAGTAGGGAATTAGTTCTGGATGCTGTCTTACATAATGTTACCTTCACATCTGTTACTCAGTTATACAGATGATGGTTCATTTGATTAATCAATTTTCTCCACCCTCATCTCTGTTGTTCTACCACCCAATCAGTCATCTTCCCTGTGATAATACCTGTTTTTTTGGGTTTATTTATACCCTTGGACTCTCACCTTGGGAAGAGACATAGCTGCTTCAAATTATGCTATAACATATATTGGGTGTATACAAACTGCTATGGTAGGAGGTGGAAAAGAACCTATGCTCACAGCGGACCACCCGGCTCCACCCCATTGCTGCAATGTTGAGGGCCTGGTCGAGTCCACAGGGTGCCCACAGCGGACCACCCAGCTCTGCCTTGTTGCCACACTGCAGGGGGGGGTCGAGTCCACGGGGTGCCCACAGCAGACCGCTTGGCTTTGCCCCGTCGCCTCGATGCCAGAGGGCCCATCCAGGTCTTCAGGGTTCTCCTGTAGCCTGGAGGGAGCCCACTTCCCCCTCAGGCTACTGAGCTCCCTGTCAAGGCCCCCGGGTTCCCTTATAGGCCACTAGTGTCTCCCTGTTGGCCACCTATGACTCTTTGGAGGCTGGCCCCACCCAGTAAGAGAACCTGGTCTGCACCCTAATTCCAGGTCTTCACCTCCTCCCACCTCCTGATCTCCAGTATTGCCATTCCCCACCTCTTGCAGCTGGGCATTGGATGAACTTAAGATGCTTGGCACAAGGGCTTGGAATCTCCCCCACCCGTTCTCACTGTGGTAGTCCAGGGTATCAACTAAGTTTAGAGATTAATTCTAGAATAGAGTTGGAGGATTTTCTCGGGTCTGCTGTGTAGAGTATGTTGTTTTTCGGACTCCTGGACTGCTGATTGTCATCTAATTTGTTACTATGGGTTCATGCAAGGTTCATATGTGCAAGCAGTAAAGAGACCCTCTTGGTGCTCATAGTAGTAGTTTTGGGTGAGTCCTGAAGCCCGTAGATTCGTCCCATTGCTGTCAGGAACAGGTGGTGATTGTGCAGGCTGCCAAGTCTCAAGGTGCTCACAGAGGGAGTTCAGGGTGGGAGCTGAATCCCGATAACTCAGTTCATGCTTCCTGCCTGATGCTGGAGTGAGAAGGGTGTGGGGCCACGTGATCCACCTCCATCTGCAGCTCCCTCCTGCTGCCATGCTCCAGCCCTTGTCCATTGTCCGGCCGGATCCCTGGGAGCCGCCGTGGCTCTGGGGTCACCACCGACGCTCCCCGCTGCTCTCCACTGGTAGCCACTCACACAGTGGAGAGGCAGGAGGCCACAGCCTCGGGGCAGGCACAGAGCCAGGTGTGGTGGGCTGTGTACTGGTTGCTTTGACTCTACCTTGCCTCCAGGCACTGATTAGGAAGGTTGCTACAGGGTGGGGATTCTGTTTCAGTGACTGTTGTAACTTCTCATCCTCACACTGAGTTCGACAACTGCTCCTGATCGCCATTTCCTCTTTTCCTGGCTGCACCCTCTCCTCTCCAGACCTGGACCAGCTCTCAGAACTCCGCTCTACCCTGACCAAGTCGGGAGGCTTCCATGAGCGTGGGTCTCCGAAGCTGAAGCTGCTAGTGCCAGAACGAGGGCATGGGCTGAGGGTGTGTTTGGAGCAGTGGCTTCCTCCTTCTCCGTCTCCTCTCCCTCCAACTGCGCCATGGCGGCCCTCCGATCCTTTCCTCCAGAAGAGGTTTTGCTTGGTCTTTCTGAGGTCTGCAGTTCCCATTTCAGATCCTTCCTGGGTTCAGGGTACACACCTCTCTCCTTTCTGTCCTTCTCATATTGCTATATTCCATTATCTGGGTGGCAATCCTCCGGGAGGTTCCCTCTCTGCTGCCTACCTGGTTGCCATCTTCCTGGAAGTCAGTAAAGCCAGGTCTCAATATCTTGCATTTTGTGTTTTTGCCAGTTTTACTGAGAAAACTATTATTGTTTATTGGTTCTATCTATAGTGAGAGGTCCTGAAAACCAGGTGCTTGTGGATGTAAAAGAGGACAGTAGAACAGACAAGAAAGACAAGAGAGCTAAAAGTCTGGGGTCCGGGGCCCCACAGTCTCTAGGGCTGCAGCAATGAATACCAATCTCAGTCACCTTTTACTGAGAGAGAACCAAGGGTGTAGCTAGTACAAATGGGTGGAAACCAAATGTTTTAGCAAGGATAATTAAAGGATTGTCCTTCTCTACATGTAATCCAACATGCCTGTAATCCCAGTACTTTAGGGGCTGAGACAGGAGGATTGTAAATTCAAGGCTAATCCAGGCTATAAAGTGAAGCCTTATCTTAAGAAACTCTAACAAATAACAAATCATTGTGTCCTCAATGTATTCTAATCAAAGAATGTCCTCTATGATTGTTCTTTTGGAGTTTTTGCATACTTATTGCCCATAAACCTTGTTCTTATTTCTTATTCATTATTAATCTTTTGCATTCATCAGTAAGAATTCTGTGTATTAAATGTTTAACACTTTATTAGTCGTATGTATTTAGAATATCTTTTCAAGTTTACTTTACTCTCAGTTCTTACATTATTTTTAACATTATAAAGTTAAAATGTTTTATGTAGTCAAATCTGTTAGATTTTTCCTCTTATAGTTCCTTCTTTTGACCTCAGTTCCATTCTTTTATTATTTTATTTTTGACATTTGACTTTTTAAATGGTAAAAATGTTTTAATATAATTTTAAATTAAAGTAATGATTTAGTTTATTGTTTATCATGCCACTCTCCTGAAAATTTTGATATTTTGTCCTGCAGATAAGAATATTAACTGAAATAAGACAAACAAAAGAAATGAGCTAATTTTATTGTTATTGGATGCTTAATTTAAAGACCTGGTTAAAAAAAAAGCACTTAACATTAGGCCATTAAATTTTCTGTGGGAAAATTTAGGATTTACCTGGTAATTTGTGGGATAGAAGCATTCTCATAATATTGACTGTAATTAAGATTTTTAAAATTTTTAAGACAAAAGAACCCAGAATAACACAGAAACAATACAGAAAATACCAAGGTATAGAGAAGATAGTAGGGAATTGGCACTGGATGCTGCATAACATTATGTTATCTTCATATTTGTTATAACAAAATCAATAAAGGAAATACTGAATTACAGAGGAGGCAATAGGGAACCATTACTGGATACTGTATTACATAGTGTTGTCGTTGCATTTGTTAACACAAAAATAATAAAGGAAATACCAAATTACAGAGAAAATAGTAGGGGGTTACCCCTGGATGTTGTGTTACATAATGTTATCTTCGTCTTTATTACTCAGTTATATAGATGATGGCTTGTTCAATTAATCAGTTTTCTCCACTTCACCTCTGTTGTTCTACCACCCTATCAGTGGTCTTCCCACTGGTAATAACTGCACTTTTGGTTTATTTACACCCTCATGCTCTTACTTTGGGCAGAGAATTGGCTGCTTCTAAATATGCTGCATATTATGTGAATGTACACAGATTGCTATGGCAGGAGGTGGAGAAACACACTTTGGCAAGCCCTCACAGCTGTCGAGTGTCCAGTCAGGTAGGCAGAGTTACACAGCAAACCACCAGACTCTATGAGCATGTCCATGTCTATAGGCTAGGGAAAGTCTTCAGGGCCGTCCTGGGGGCCAGGCAAAGTGCCTGGCATGCCCCAGGGGCCAAGTGGAGCTCTGGGGGTGGAGTGGAGTGCCTGGCACACCCCAGAGGCTGGGCAAAGCACCTGGCACAACCTGGGGGCCGGGCAGATCACCTGGCATGCCCCAGGGGCGGGGTGAAGCTCCTAGCACACCTTGGGGGCTGGGTGGAGCACCTGGCCCGCCCCAGGGCCAAGTGGAGCTGTGGGGGTGGGATGGAGTGCCTGGCATGCCCTGGGGGCCAGGTGGAGCACCTGGCATGCCCCCAGGGCAGAGCAGAGCTCTAGGGGCAGGGCAGACGGCCTGGCACAGCCTGGGGACCAGGCAGAGTGCCTGGCATGCCCTGAGGCCTGACTGGAGCTCTGGGGGTGGGGTGGAGTGCCTGGCACACCTCGGGGGCCAGGCAAAGCACCTGGCATGCCCTGGGGGCAGGGTGGAGTGTCTGGCATGCCCCGGGGGCAGGGTGGAGCGCCTGACACACCCTGGGGGCCGGTTGGAGCACCTGTCATGCGGGGGGGGGGGCGTTGCTCCCTAGCTGATCCAAGTCCATGGGGTCACCCCTGCAGACTCCTGGACTCTGTCCCAATGCCACTCTGTGGGAGGCCCAGTCTAGGTCCTCAAGGCTCTCATGCAACCCGAAGGGAGGCCCCTCCCCCTTCAGGCCTCTGAGCTCCCCGCCAAAGTGCCTGGTATCCCCTCATAGGCCATTAGTGTCTTTGGAGACTAATCCCTCCCAGCTAGAGAGGCGGGTCTACACCCTAGTTCCATGTCTTTGCCTCATCCCACCACTCAATCTTGTTGGGCATTGGGTGCACTTACAATGCTGGGCACAAGTGGCATGAGGTCTCCTCCACCTGTGCTCACCGTGGTAGATCATGGTGTGTACTAAGTTTAGTTATTAGTTTTTGGAAAGAATTGGAGGGTTTTCTTGGGTCTGCTGTGTAGAGTATGTTGTTGTCTCTCAGGCTCCAGGACTGCTGCTTTTCATGTAGTTTGACACTATGGGTTCATACATTTTTCATATATGCAAGCAGTGTGGAGTCTCTCTTGGTGCTCATATTAGTAGTTTAGGGTGAGTCCTGAAGCCCATTGACTCAGCCCATTGTTGTCAGGATCACATGGTGCCTGCTTGGGCCACCAGGACTCACGGTGCTCAGAGAGGGAGTTCAGGGTGGGAGCTGAATCCCGGTAACTCAGTTTATGCTTCCTGCTTGGTGTTGGAGTGAGAAGGGCATGGGGCCGTGTAGCCCACCTCCATCTGCAGCTCACTCTTTCTGTTGTGCTCCAGCTCCCTTTTGTTTTTTGACTGGATCCCTGGGAATTACTGTGGTCCTGGGGTCGCTTCCACTGCTTTCTGCTACTCTTTGCTGGTATTTGCTCACACAGTGGAGAGATCTGAGGCCATATCCTCGGGGCAGGCATAGAGCTGGGTGTGGTGGGCTGCTCACTGGTTGCCTTGACTTTGGCCTGCCTCAGGGCACTGATTAGAAAGATTTCAGCAGAGTGGGGATTCTGCTTCAGTGGCCTTTGTAACCTCCCATCCTCACACTGGATTCAACCACTCCTTCTGACCACCACTGCTTCGTTTTTGGGCTGCACTTTCTCCTCTCCAATTTCAAACCAGCTTTCAGGACTATGCTCTCCCCTCGCCAGTTGGGGATGCTTCCATGAACAGGGGCCTCTGAGGCTGATGCTGTCTGTGAATGCCGGAATGAGGGAGCAGGCTGAGGGTGTGTGTGGAGCGGTGGCTCCTTCCTTTTCCACCTCCTCTTCCTCTAACTGTGCCATGGTGGCCCTCCGAGCCTTTTCTCCAGAGGAGGTTTTGTTTGCTCTTTCTGAGAGTTTCAATTTCCATTTCAGATTTTTCCTGGGTCCAGGGTATCAGGGCACCCATTTCTCTCCTTCTTGTCTTTCTCAAGTTGCTGTATTTCAGTATCTGGTTGTCGATCCTCCAGGGGGATCTTTCTCTGCTGCTTACTGGGTCACCATCTTACTGGAAGTTCCTGTAATTAATATTTTAAATATTTTCTTGCCACGGTATTTCATGTTAAAATAGAAATTATGTCTTGGCAGGATTTGATGAAATATTTTGTCTTACTTTGCCATTTATTAAGTTGTGATTACTTTTAACTTTTTATTCTTCTTGAAATTAATTATGGTGTATAATATGATAGAGCACATTAATTTTTCTCTAAATACTGTATATAAATGCCTGCATAGTATATATTTTTCTGAACTGATGTTATTCTTATGATTAGCTACATCTATTTCTATACATATATATATGTACACATGTGTGTGTGTGTGTGTGTGTGTGTATGCATACAGATGTGGCCTTTTATATTATCAGGTTTTTTTTTGTTTTAGAACAGTCTCTTACTATTTTAATTACTGTTGTTAAAAATACATTTTAATGTTGAGTGGTGATTGTATTTTTAATCATAATAATCATAATAAAGAGTGATTTAAAACATTTTAGAAACATATTTCCTTTTAAAATGCATTTTAAAAATTTCACCCTTTTTCTTTTTACAACTGAAAACCAGGGGTGCTCTACCATTGAGGTATATCCCTAGCTCCATTCTGACTACTCCTTTAGTAATCTGCGGTCTTCTTGGCCTTTCTAGTTTCACTTTAAATCTGGTTTCCCTGATTCATTGATGCTTTTGATGGTCCTTCAGGAAGGACAGTGCCTTCTGGCTAGCTGACCTTTTTGCTAGTCTTTTTACAGGTACTGGCCTTTTCTCAAGCATTTTAATTTCACACAATAAAGCTTACAGGACTCCACTTCCAATATAGTTACACTCTTAAGATACATGCATGATAGATATCTACATTATCTATTAAAGCAGTTCAAGAATTCATCATGGCCAGGCATGGTGGTACACACTGCAGGCCTGGCACCCTGGGAGGTTGAGGCCAGAAAATTTTAAATTCAAGCCCAGCCTGGGCTATTTAGCAATTTAGGGAGAGACTATCTCAAAATTAAAAATTAAACAAAAAGGGAAGATGGCATAAAAGAATTAAGATGTGATATTTACATTTGCAAACTCCCTACAGTGCATGAAATCATTATGTACTGGAAATGGGTACTAATACACTTTTTAAAAAGTGGGAGCTGCAGATACAACTCAGTGTGAAGGCCCTGGGCTCAATGCTCAGTACTTAAGAACACCAGAATTCATCATTTTCTTTTTTATCACCTCACCTACTTTGGTTTCTGAAGTAGAGCTTCCATTTTCTTATTCAGTTTGTTCTGAAGTAGAGCTTCCATTTTCTTGTTCAGTTTGTTCTGAAGTAGAGCTTCCATTTTTTTGTTCAGTTTGTTTCCTGCCCTGAGATGTACTTGTATTTCCTGTAAGAAAGATAAGTAATCATGGCGACAACAAGGTAAGAAAAGTGCCAACTAAGAATGGAAGGACAGAGAAATAGAATCACCAAACAAAATTTACTTAAGCAACATAACTAAAGATAATCCCTCAAGGACATGGCGAGAACAAGGATTGCCCTAGAACCTCATATTGAATTTTTATGTTGCCTGTTAATCACTAAGCAAGCTTGGAAGACTGAACTTTTAAACATTTACCAAATAGAGTTGTTCATATGTACAAATTGCTCCACTACCAAGCATAGGTCCATAAAAAAGGGAGAGATTTAGGAACATAAATATTTTATGGTAGTATTTTATGCTATTCAGAACTCTATATGTCGTTTCTGAAAGAATTCAGAGACAAGATTTTTGTTTACTCTAGAATAATGGCATTCTACAAATGTATACTAAGAACAACAACAATTCTGTATTTTTTCTCAGCAAGAATCTAATTAGGAGGCCCAAAGCAGTAGCTGTCTAGATCCCATATGCTGTGTCTTTGTCATTATTGACTATAATCTCAAGCCTTCCATCAATTTAGAACAATTAGTTGTTCCTTCTATGGAGAAAGGCAGAATAGTACATTCCAAATAGTACATAATCAAAAATTTCAAGAGCTTAGCTTTCCAAGAATTTTCTGGAAAATGATGCTTAATAATAAGTTATAACTGTTAGGAGATGCTTTTATGAATTGGAATTAAATGAGCATTACAAATTGATGAAGCAATAAAAGCAATTTTCTTTTGAGCACCAGAGAATTTGCAATCTATTGGTTGCAATGGGTTATCGAAATTAACTTCTCTGTATTACAACTCGTTAAGGCATCTGAAGAAGGTAGATAAGTTGTGGAACTGAGTTTTGTCCCTAGACCTTTCTGTGTGTGTGTGTGTGTGTGTGTGGCGGGGGTGGGGTGGGGGAGGTGTTGGGTTAAGGTATTGTAAAAAGTATATAGCTCCAACCCATTAAGCCTTCAGGGAAACTGGAAGGAAAATATAATAGCAACAACAACAGAAAAACAACAACAACAAAACTAGTAAACTTATCCTGAAAGCTCAGTAGTGCATTCTATTTCCTTCAGAACCCAGAGCCCTTGGATTTATTAAGTGGCCCCGTAATGCAGTGATTCTTCACCTGGACCAACAGCCAAAAATCAGGTCCTCTCTTCATTTCCTCCTTCCACTGGTTGTGATTTAATTGGTTAGGGTAGGACTTAGGCATTGTGGTTTCCTAAAATTCCATGGGTGACTCCAGTGTTAGCAAGGGTTGCCAAAGAGTACTTTATTTCTATGCACACACCCAACAGTGTTTATAGACTGAAGAAATACAGGTATGTGTATCTTTTTTCACCATTTCCTCCACCAATGTTTGAATCAGTAATTTAGATACAAATTCACTTGAAAATAGCAGGGAATTAGTAGGGTTTTTGTTGTGACATTGTCCCTCACAGCTATCCTGTGGATGTTCTTAGAAAAACATGAGCATCTTGGTTGTGAAGGAGCCAGAGTGGAGCTAGGATTTTGGTTTTAAAAAAGTCACCCTTAGGTTTAAATAGTGGTCAAGATTAGTTTTTGTTTGTGGAGATGGGAAGGGGATCTGGGGATGGACAGAGACTGCAGGGTGAGGAAGAGATGGGGAAGTAAAAATGATTAAGATACAGTATGTGTATCTACCAATTCCCCAACATGAATGTCATTATTATGTATCACAACCACGTTCTAATGAAACAAGATTAGTCTTAGTTTAATTCTGAACATAGAATTACTTTTTACTACAAATTGTTGGGGCCTTCAGTACAGGGGAGATACAAGAGCTCTTAGGTAACTCCTCTGTGCTGTGAGCCTGAGACCTGCCTCCTACTGTAGGAGCCTTGAGTGATTTCTCTGAGAAACTGGAAAGGGGATGGATTACATTTTTGCTTTAAGCCTTTTTTTTTTCCCTTTGGGTAATAGGGATTGAATGTAGTGCTACCATGCTGAACTGTATCCCTAGCTGCGCCCTCCCTCCTTAATTTTTGTTTTGTTAATTTTGAGACAGGATCTCACTAAATCACCAAATTGCCCAGGCCAGAATCAAACTTATGATCCTCCTGTCTCAGCCTGAGTGCTGGGATTATAACATAGCACCACAGCAGCCAGCCCCTGTAAGGCTCCTCGTAAATATCTCTCTTTGGGGCTGTCAGGAATTCTCAGGCATAAGGAATATAGATTTTTTTCTCAAGACCAGGAAAGCTCTGACTACTCAAGTTAGATTTCTCCAGGCTGGGTGGATCCTGAAGGTGGGCACCCATTTTCTCACTGTGAACTGTAATGTCACATACTCACTTTAGGAACTTGTGAAGGAGGCTGCAAGAGCCTGGGTCAGAAATTTACCTAGTTACTGCTCTTTATGTATAGGGCACAGCTGAACTATATTACTGAAAAGTAATGATTGCTTTTGGCTTTCTGACTGTCTTTGTGAATGTTAAAATTCAGAGCTGAGTGTCACATACAAAAGAGGTCTGCGCAAAACTCACTGAGAAGATCCTTGCAAGTCTCAAAAGTAGGTGTACTTAATACAGCTGAGGGAAAAGCACGATAACATAAAAGTACTCGAAGCAAGAAGACTCTACCACAATTCGAAGAAACTCATTCTGGATTTTAACACCCTCATTAAAGGAACCATTACCTTAATTTATTAGAAATCTCTCCTGTTATAGATCATTTCTTGTTCTCTTGTCCTAAGGGAGATGGATAAAAATCGAGCACCATTCTCATGATATTTCATCACAGACCTAGAGGAATTTGTTAGTTTTCCATTCATGTTTCCCTTTTTAGAAACAAAAAAGCTCAGTGCTTCTGCTTCTTTATTGGTCCTGTTTCCTCTGTAGCTGCCTTTCTGTGATGTTTTGCTGGTGACATGTTGCAAACTTCTGAAGATGCTGAGCTTAGAAGTTATGGTCAAGGTTCTCATCCTTATGTAGATAATTTTTATTTTTCATTCCATATCCTTTTACAGAAAGAAAGGAAGGGAGGGAGGGAGGGGGAGGGAGGGAGGGAGGGAGGGAACACCAGTCAGATTTTTTGGCATTCCTACCAAGAGGATACCCCACAGTGAACTAAACCTCAAAATATCCCAGTGAAGTTAACTCTCCTCCCCTCAGAATCGGCTCCTCACTCAGTGACTCATGCCACCACCCACCCAGAGATCCACACCAGCAATGTGGAATAGTTTTTTACTTCTCCACCTTTCGCAACCTTTCTTCACATCAGTTAGAAAGTCCTAGCAATCCACCTTCTACATATCTTTCAACTCAAACCATCTTCTGTCACCACTAAGACCCCTTGATCAGCTTCCAGATGATCTTCCTGCCCTGTCTCTGACGTTTTTCTCAAACACTATCTTCAGTTTCTTTCTGTTTTTCAATCAGCTTTCAATTATCTCTGAGCTTTGGACAAACTATTCTTTGTGGGACACTCTCCTCATTTTTTCCTGCCTTTTCTCTCCTGGATAATTCTACTGATCTTTTAGGTATCAGCCTGAGCAATTCACTTTGTTGGGGTGATTTTTCCTGACCTGAGGTTAGTTGGGCCCCCAGTGCGCCACAGTGCCATATGTTTCCTCTACCCATCACACTAATTTCTTACTACTTTGCTGGTGTAATTTGCTTTTAATATCCTGTTATTAAACTTTCCTTCCCTCTATAATGTCAGAGTCATATGTTTCTTTAGTCATTTTATTCATCTCATGAAATTAATTTATGGCTCAATTTGAGTCCCAGCTTTCTCAAATTTAAGTTGGAATATTAATCTATGAATTAATACATATGGAGAAAGTATGCACTTGCACCAGCTCTTCTGACCTTCTACTGGATAAAGTTAACTTCATTTTATCAATGTTCAAGGTAATTTGTGAGAATTATTCTACAACTATGGTAACGAAGATATGGATAAGCATGTCCTAAGATTCATTATTTTTTAAAACCACTAAGACTTGATGGAATAAAACTTTTTATCTTTTTCATCAGAAGACTGATTCTTAACTGATATATCAGTATGGTTTATTATTGCCCCCAAGGTTTCAAGTTTACCAAGGGTACCTAGAGAGTTGTCAGGACTGTGGGGAGGGTTTATAACAGTTTTGTAATTCCTGGTCTTGCCAAAGCATCCTCATACCTGTTGTTCTTATGTGACTTTAGATTCTTTGGTAATGAATATCCAGTAGCTTTTGTGGTTGTTCTACTCAGAGTTGAATTTTGGTCTGAGAGCACAGTATAGCGCTACCACATCCTTCTGTATGAAGTTTTTGGCTTGGTACCAGTCACCCATGGAGCAAATCTACTTAAAATGTGAGGTGAATTAAGCATTCCTTACGTAAATTGTGAGTGTCAAGTGTTGTATCCCAGTGATGAAAAACTAATATAGTAGTATTAAATAATTACTGTGAGAAAGCAGCTCATTTTTTATATTTATTCATATTGATATGTGATGCTCTAGTTTATTTATTTAACTTGTAAAGTATGCCAGAAAATCAAGAGGTCATAATTTACTTGTTTATTTTTCTGTTGATCCACATTCAAGTGATTTTCTAATTTTTATTTTCGTAATTAATGTTGCAGTAACATTTGTGTGTTTCTCTTCTGTGAAAGTACAAAAGTGTATCTAAATGTATGCCAAGGAGTGAAAGGTGGGATCTTGGGGTCTTAACAACTTATCCATATTTTGCATGATGACAACACAATCTTAAAAAAACATTATTAAAAATTATCGAGCACCTGTGATATGCCAAATGAAGCAATAAAAAAGACAAGATTTCTGCTGGCAGAGATCTTGTATTCTATTTTGGTGAAGAACAAGCAAAATAGTAAGAAAATTTCAGATACTATTAAGTGCTAGATAGTCAATCATGCCATTATCCTCCTTCAAGGTCTTCCATGGTTTTCCAGTGCATTTATGCTTGAGTATAAGTTTTTTTCCAGGCCTATAAGACTTGGCAGCACTAGGTCCCTGCCTCACAGAGCCTTCAAAGTAATTACAGCAGGCTGTTAACACTGTACTACATCGACCTAGAAGTCATTGGAACTAAGTCTTTTCCTGCTGTAGGATCCTCATGTGCACTTTCCCAAAAGTTCTTTCTATCATTTGCCTCTTTCATGCACCTTGTTCTTTTCTTCAGTGACACTGATCACAGTATATAATTACACATCTATCTGTGTGGGCCTCAACTACTAGACTGCAAATTCCATGAAGCAAGGAGGATTCTTCTTTTGTTTCCTGGTGGGTCTCCTAGCCCACAGCCTGAGCTACATAATAGTTTGTTGATGAATTTTTAAAAGCATAATACAATTAAGCCTTTTTCTAAAACATTGGTTGGATACACATTTTGATTGAGAGATTTAGTTTAGTTTGGGTTTTGATTTGCCTCTCTTTTTGGCATCTTTCCTCCTGATTGAGGGTTCCCCAGACCAGACCTGGTTCCAATTATGGCATTTAAGGACTCCTGTCGTTGTGATATTGGAGATGCTACATATCTAGTCAGAAGGCCAGCAGGTGGCCAGTTTGCAGTGTTCATTTGGTCTTGAGACTATCACTCTGTCCACAGGCACAGGCAACCCTTCTCAGGCCCTCAGATAAAATCCTTAGTTCCACAGCAGTGTTACTTTGGTTTTTGTGTTTTAAGCCTCTTTTAACAGATGGTTGTGGAATCCCTAGAGAGGGCTTGGGGGAAGCCTCACTTCAGCCCCTGGCTTGAAACAGCAGCCAGATCCAGATGATAGTCTATCTTGGAGCTGTTTTATGAGCCAATATTTTCCCTCCCTCCCTCCTTCTTGCACCTCCTGTGTCCTTCAATATACTTACAACAGAGCTATCAAACCTCAGAAAGTTCTTATGAAGACAACAGTACAATCAAACCTAAGAAAGTTGTTAGAAAGACAAAGATATGACTTAACATTGAGTTCATGTTCAACTTTCTCCAGTTGTATGTGGAAAATGTCTTTTGTGGAGTACTGAAAATGTCCAGTGAAGAATCACACGTTTTTATTTGGATTTCAAGGCTTTTAAGTTTTCTTTAATTCAGAACAGCTATCATAGCCTTATTTTTATTTTTTCAATTTTTCACAATATTGACACTTTTGAAGGGTCTGGGTTAGGCTTCTGATAGAATCAACAATGATCTGCTGTTTCTTTATCTTCTTTTCCTGAATGATTAGGTTTGTGTTACACATTTAACAAGAACACTCCTTGTCCTAGGTAATGTATCTTTCCCATGGCATCGCAGCAGGAGACATTGATGTTATCCTTGTCTTCTTAATGGGCGTACTAAGTTTATTAGTTGTTTAAGGTGGTATCTGCCTGATCTCTTCATTATAAAGAAACCATTGTTTTTTTATTTAAAAGAGAAAAACAATAACAAAACTATAACAAAGACAAAAGCAAAGCAACATGAAAACAATAAAAACAGTACAGAATTTCAAAACAAGATGATAGGAATTAACCGTGGTTGTTATGTTACATATTGTTATCTTCAATGAAATTGCTCAGATTTCTAGATGTAACAATGCAAGATCGATCAAACAGTTAAAGGGGAAAAAGCAATAAAAAACATTAGAAATGATGCAGAGCTTCACTAAACAAGATGGCAGAAATTCAAAAATGGTTATTATATTACATATTGTTGTCTTCAAATTTGTTGTTTGGATTAACAGATATAAGCATGCAAAATTGGTAAAAAGTTTAAGGATTAACTGTTCCTTTCCATAAACTAGGGGGCTGGGGATATAGTTCAGTGGAATAAGCGCCTGCCTAGCAAGCGCAGGGTGCTGAGTTTGATCCCCAGTACCGCCAAAAAAAAAAAAAAAAGTAATGTTGATTTTAGGGGCTGGGGATATAGCTCAGTAGAATAAGCGCTTGCCTAGCAGGCGCAGGGTCCTGAGTTCGATCCCCAGTACCGCTACATCCATAAACCAATGCACATGAGCAGTACAATTATCCCAGCTATCTCTGTCTGTCTGTCTATCTATGATTTTTTCCCTTCTTTCTTTCTTTTCTCCTTTCCCTCATCTCAGTTGTTCCTTCCCTTTGAACAGTTTCTTTCCCTTTCACAATATCTATTGTACCTTTCTGGTTTTATTTACTTTTTCAGGTTCTTGCATTAAGGAGATAATATGATGTTTACTGGTGCAGGTCTGATTTAATTCACTTATGAGTACGGTCTCTAGTTGTGTCCATTTACCTATAAAAGCCTCGTTTATCTTTTTTATAGTTAAGTAATACTCCATTGTATAAAAATACCACATCTTTTTTATCCATTCCTCAGTTGATGGGCATTTGGGTTGTTTCTAAGATTAAGCTATAATAATTGTGCTGCTATAAACATGGGTGCACATATATTACTATGGTATGATGTTTTCAGATTTTCTGGAAAAATACCCAGAAGAGGAAAAGCTGGTTTGAATGGGATCTCTAATCCTAGTTTTTTGAGGACTCTTCACACTCATTTCTACAGTGGTTTCACCAGTCTACACTTCCCCCAGCAGTGGGGAAGGGTTCCTTTTTCCCCATAGCTCCAACAGTATTTGTCATTGGTTGATTTCTTGATAATAACCATTCTTTCTGGAGAGAGATGAAATCTCAGTGTTGTTTAAATTGGCATGTCTCTAATGACCAGATGTTGAACATTTTTCATGTATTTATTTGTCATTTGTATTTCTTCATCTGAGAAATGTGTATGCATCTCAGATGCCCATTTTTGGATTGGTCTTTGAGTTTTGGGTGCCTAATTTTTAAAAATTCTATATATGTTCTTGATAAAAGTCCTTTGTCTGAGGGAGAGTTGGCTAAAAATTTTTCCCAATATGTGGGTTTTCTTTTTACCCTGTTCGTAGTTTCTTTTGATGTGCAAAAACTTTTCAATAAGATCAGATTCCAGTTGCTGATTCTGTGAAGTATTTCTCATGTAGTTTGGTTTTTGTTCATGAACTCTCTGCCTACCCCTATGTCTTCAAGATTTCTACTTACTTTCTCTTCCAATAGATTCAGTGTTTTTGTTTTAATATTTAGATCTTTGATCCATTTTGACTTTAGTGTATTGTGTGGTGATAGACATGGGTCTAGTTTTAGTCTTCAGCATGTGTGGACAGTCAGTTTTTTCCAGCACCATTTATTAAAGAGGCTGTCTTTCTTCTAGTGAGTTTGTTTGGCCCCTTTGTTAAAGATAAGGTGGCTGAGTGTGTTTGTAATTGAAGACACTATTGTTATTAATAAGATCACTCTTGGAGACTATGTGCATATCCTGCATAACAACAGCTTTTATCCAAAGGTCTCAGTGCCACTGATGATCCTCACTTGTAATTGTTATTGCATTTGTAGTTGCAAAATAGATTTTATATAACTTTCTCATTCATTCTGTATTTTTAAACTGTCGTTCTGCAGAAAAATCTTTTACCTCCCCCTTACCTACCCCTTTTTGGGAGTGTTTTGAAATATTACTGTGAACTCATGATTTTCCCCCCACAGGACAATTTTAAGCAGAAATAAAGTAGTTCTTTTGTGAATATTTTTCATAGTGTTTCATAATTCCTTATGTATTTTTCTGATACAACATTTCATATCTATTTGTGTTTATGAGATAACATGTTAATAAATAGCATAGCATGAGGGTCCCTTTCTCAATTTTGATATGCTGCAGTTGAATTTGATGTGTCTTTCTTCATTTACCAGGAGTAACAGTTGATGAATTAAACATGGAGTTAAATCTATTATTAGGATTAAAAATTTATAGGGAAAATTTCCCAGTGACAAAGTATCAAATGCAAAATTCCATTTCTTTCTCCTCCCTGACAACAATGCACTTGCAATTAATGCATTCTCTGTCTTATTTTTAGGATAGAAGATTCAATGATGAAATTGACAAGCTGACAGGATACAAGACAAAGTCGCTACTGTGCATGCCCATCAGAAGCAGTGATGGTGAGATTATTGGTGTGGCACAAGCAATCAATAAGATTCCGGAAGGTGCTCCATTTACTGAAGATGATGAGAAAGTAAGATTTCAGCCCCTGCATGACTTGTACTTTCCCGTTTTGATTGTTGCCTGCTACTCTCCCAGCAAAGACAGGAATTATGCGAATAGCTGTTCGATTAGCTCATTCAAGGATCAAAGAGCTCTTCTTAGGTTATACAAAGTGGAATGGGAGATTTTTTAAATATTTCATAGAATGTGGTATAATTGAAAATAAATACTTCATGTTTTTTTTAAAGCTTGCTTTTCATTGAAAGCCTCAGTAGTATTCCTGTTATTCCTTGCTCTTTACCTTCCTTGTAAGTAAGCGTTTTAAAGGAGGATCGCACCACCGCTACACATGGCCCATAGGAAGACAGAATATAGGAAGATCATGGTGTTTCAGAAACTCAGCCTTTTCTCTTATATTTTTATAACTAAAATGAGCAATTGTTTTCTCAGTTCTTATATAAAAACCTTAATAAAATAAATGTTATTTGTTATTCTAAAAATTGTTAATAAAAAGAGTATTATTTTCTCTCCCTGAAGAGCAGTTGACCTTGGTAGAAGTGATGTACTTTTTGCTGTGAAATTTTAGGTGCTTTTGATAGCAGTTTATTTCCATCTTATATTGAAAGAGACTCCTGAAATAACTGAAGTTCTGGCTTAGAAGCTAATACCTTCATAGTGGGTAGAGTCTGGCTGAATATTTAAAAATTTGTTGTAAAAGCAAGTCTCTAATTAGTTTGCTTACATTTGATGACTTCTATATTTATATTTGATAGTTTATCCTTATAGATTAATTTACCTTATGGACATGCATTCACTGTTTTGCCAAATTAATGCATTTGTGGTACAGAAGGTCAGAAATATATGTTTATAGGGAAAAAAGTTTAATTAATGAAGAGAATTCTTGATTAAGGTCATTTCTATGGTGGAATTGGAGCAGCCAAAATCCCACTAAATTTCATAAACTCATACAGCATGATTAAAATTAGATGATTTCTTAGTGATTCAACAAACCATTGCAATGTATGAAGCACTGGTCTTGGGGTCAGAGGAGGCAAAAAGCTAAATCCCAAGTGCATATGCCATCCAGGAACTACACAAAGTGGGAGACAGTGAGATGTTCTAAAATATGCTGTGTGAGTCCTTAGGAAAGGGAGGGTTATTCTTATGTGGATGTTTGGAAGAGTTTCTTAAAAATGGTGGTATTTGATATGATTTCTGAAGCAAGAAGCAGCTTCCATCAGACAGATCCAGCTAAAAAAGAGAAGGCATTTAGAAATGTAAAAAAATGGAGCCTACCTCATTCATGATGAAAGTATTTCCGAAGAAAGTACACATAAAGCAAAATTGATTTTATGTATTATACATGACAGGATTCTGACATAATGTGCCTCTTATAAAGATACAGATAGAAAAGTTTGTATCTTTGTCTTTCTGCACATAACAATACTTAACCACAATGTGCCCCGAAGAGTTTAGTTTATACCTACATGATAATCCTGCCTTTGCTCTGCCTCTTTTATTAAGTGAATCCATTATATACTTAGCTTTTATGTTTGATTCCATTCACGCTAGGCTTTTGTGGACCTTTCTCCATGCATTTATACTTATCTAATAGGGCTGTATGGGTCTGAGTGATTGAGAGGAAAGTTTGTATAGGGCTTTGCACAGCACCAAGGTTTCACTCTTTTGAGAACAAGAGCCTGAGCTGACCAGTGACAAGGAGCTGCATCTGGAGAGCCACTTAATCTGTTTCCTCATCTTTCAACTCTATTATCTATCACTGTATGACATGAGACTTAAATAATACCATAAACAAAAAGTAACATCTTGTACAAGTAACATCTTGTGAAATACAAGATGTCAGGGAAGTGCAAGACATCAATTTTATTTTCAACATTTCCCTAAGAATTTATAAGTTGTCTTTTATGTTTGTCGCTTTCCCCCAGGTAACTTCTATATTCAAGCACCCCTATTTGAGTATTTCTTTGTTCCAAATGTTACCCTTCTCTTCGGCAGTTATCCCACAGAAGCATTTTTATCTTTTAGTCTCTATCTATACGTCTGTCACCTGACTTAACAATCTTCTACTTTCACTTCTTGGAAGAATCCTTCCAGCAAGGATTTTCCATGTTGTAAATTAGGAATGGTGAAGAGGAAAAACAGAAAACAAAATAGAGAAATGGTTAACGGGAAAGAACAAAATTTAGCTACTTCTCCTAAATACAGGAAGACAGCGTGGCATAATGGCCGCACGAGTCTATCTGGATTAAAATCCCATCTCTGCCGTGGTCTGTGTGAATTCGGACAGGTTACTTTGCTTCTCTCTGGCCCAGTTTCCCTCTCTTAGAAAAGAGATGATAGGGCTGGGGATTTAGCTCAGTGGCATAAGCGCCTGCCTGGCAAGCGCAAGTGCAAGGTCCTGAGTTCAATCCCCAGTACTGCAAAAAAAGAAAAAAAAAGAAAGAAAGAAAAGAGATGATGGTAATAACACTTTACAGGGCGGGGCAGCGAGTGTATGAGAGAATGTGGTGAAAGAACTTGGAAGAACAGCTAGCACACGGTAGGTCCTTGTGAAAGATTAACCTTTACTGACAGTAGCGAAATATACATGAAACACAGGCAAGTCTCACTGAAACACAATTACCTTTGTATAATTTAAGCCCATAATGTTTTATTAAGTGGAACTTCTATGTTGCTGAATACCTGGAGAGGATCTTAGGGTAGCAGCCTCAGAGAGGAAACAGAAGCTCTGCACCCTCCCCTCATTCCTCATATATTTCCATCTGGCTGTTCCTGAGTTATACCCTTTCATAATAAATACACAACCGAAGAGTGAGAGATTAGAAATATAAGCAGACAATGAACATACATGGTGATAAAAATCAGACACACACTTTCTTTAGTGGCCAGCCCAAAAGTTAAGTCCCAATTTCAGTAGCAATCATCCCAGGACAGTCAGGATCTGGTCAGTGACTGCCAGTTTCCTTTTAAACCCCTTCCCTTTGCCAGTGCATGCTTCCAATTCAGGCCCAGTGAGAGAAAGTCAATTAGCTTTTTTGAACAAAAATTACCTAAAATATCCTACTTCTTGTGAGCTGGACTTCTGCTTCACCAGGCTAGCAAACTTCAGCCAGGGCACACCGAAACTCTTCTCCTTTGTCACCAAAAAGTTGGCTGACTCCACTCTGAGTCGGCCAAATGCAAGAGATCATGACTGTCTTCCTTGTTATAGCAAGATCTGAATATACAACTTCAGTTTTCCTTCATTAAAAAGTGTATGTTAAACACAAATTGTATATGTCAGGTCCTATTATGGTGTTGGAGTTTAAACATTGAAAAGAATATATTTCTTTATAAATTCACAATTGTCATGTTATGACTGATGTGTATACTGCGTTACTTGGTCGTACAAGTTTATACTAACTTGTGTTCTAGTTTTAAACATAAAGTTACTCCTTACATATATGTCCATATGTGAGTGTCATTCTACATTTGTTAATTGAGAGAATTATAAAGAATCTTTTTCTGCTAGCCTCGTCTGCTTTGCCGTTGTCCTATTACTTGGAATTTTGGTTGTTTCCAGGCTTCTCCTAATACAAATAGCCCCTGAATGAAGATCCTGAACAAATTACCTTTTTCCTTTTGTTATTTCCTTGGGGTATATTCCAGAGATTGAAATTACTGAGTCAAAGGCCAAGGAAAATTTTATAGCTCTCATTCCCTGTTAGCAGATAGCTTTTGGAAATATTGAAGCCATTTGCAATCATAGCAGCATGCCTATACGTATTTTTATCAGGTCTTGCCAACTTTTTTGGATTCACATTTGAAAACTCAAATTAGTTTTCCATAGTCTTTTAGGCAGGCTTCAGACAACCTCCTCTCACATTCAGGGTATAATCTCCGGCCACGGAAGTAATTTCTGTATTGCTTACAAGTAAGGAAAGAAGGAAGCAAAAGGAAGCCTTGATGAGAACTGGGTGAAAAGCTTTGGCGTGAGAAAGTACCCACAGCAGGTGGCACTTTGCTCTGCAATTTTTTAGCTGGATTACCTTGCACAGGTTGCCAAATCTCTTTGAGACACACAACTTTCATCACGGAGACATGAAAAATGAAATACATCATAGATGTAAACTGTTTAGAGTAGCACATATCAATAAACAAGCCTCATGAAACTGTACCATATGTATAAGTCAAAGGGAAATACCTTGAACCATATTTGGTATTTCACTTCGTATACCTAACTCCCATGTCATCGTGCATTTGGATAATGGTGAATTTATTGCACATTTAGCCTACTATCTAATATAATTTGTATGTCCTAGCTTCTTAAATTTTAGCTTTTTGACACTACAAATTATATATGGTATATTTTAAAAACATTTAACAGTATGGGAATCAGTAAATTATTTTCCTGAGCCAAATTAAAAGTTAAATGTGTTACTTTCATTTGAAGTTATTCATGTATCTAACAATTGTATATAAGGTCATATTTGTTTCTTAAAGTTTCTATACTTGTGGCTCAGTGGTTGTCTGGGAGCATGTAGCAGGTGTTGGAAGACTGGGAAGGTCCTCAGTTCACTCTCCGCTACTCCTGCTCTCATTTGATAGAGGAACCTGTACCTGACAGATGGCCATCTAGCGTCTTCCTGAAAATGTTCCTTTTATGACTAAAATCAACATGCTCTTTAAAGTTTAAAAGTAGCAAAAATGTTATCAACAGTGGCGAGAGTTTTGTGTGACATACAGACTCCCATATCCACATACTGATAAATTAAGTTGCATAATAAAAATTACTTGCTTGGGAGCTCACATTGAAAGTACACATACAGACAGATCATGCAGAAGAGATTATGGAAATTGTCTGGTTCACTTCCTGGGTTTCAAGCAGGTGTGTCTCTTTTTCAATGATATGTATAAGCTAATTGTTTTAGGTGCTCTAAGTAGAGCTCTTGCCTCCAATTAATTTATCACTTTATTATTTCCGGGTGAATAAAGGATTGTTTTGTAGAGTAAAATAATGAAACCCGAATCGGAGGAGCAAACGTTTGTGATCTGTTAAGACGCACGGGCCTGCTAGGATAAAAACCGGGAAATGGAAGTGTGCTCCAGGTCTTCTCTGCCTCTCCAGGGCTGCCTGCACTTCAGCGTCTCTGGTGCTACAGCGGTTGTGGCCTGGAGTTCTCTGGGGACTCTTCGTGAGGTTCCTTTATCCTCAAGTCGCCTCTTTTCTACTCTTAACTGGAAATGTTCTGCCACCCTACTGCTTTCCTTCATGCTGACATGTTCAGACACCCTGTAGAGCTGAGGCAAAGCCAACTGAGCTTGGCTGCCAGACGACTGGCTGCATCCCAGGAACTTGTTACTGGTGATGCCGCCCTGCCAGATGGTGTTAAGAATGGAACAAGCATGGTGCTAATGAGCCCTCACAGAGGCAGGGGTTTTGTTGTCACCAGCAGGCCTGAGACTTGTAGCTAGACCATGGAGAGGGTTCATGAGCTCATGGGTTTACATTTCTAAATAGTTTCTGAGTGTGAGGCTAATATTTAGGATGAGTGAGATGTGGAATAGGCAAAAAAAAAAAAAAATAGCTATTAAAGTTCATTGTAATCAGAAATGGAGATGTTTAATGCATTAAGCTTTTAGGGGTGGTAAACTGGTGGCCTCAAAAGACTGAATGTAGCTCGTACATATGTTATTTGCATGGGGACTGGTAGAGGACTATTTATAAAATTTGAATATCTTTACACATGGCTGCAGGCTGTAGTTCTTCCATAATACCAAGTCCCCAAATAACTAGTCAGTTTAACAGAATCAACTTGCTGGAAGCAAAGATAGACAGGTTTCTTCTGTTATCCTATGAATAGTTTCCACAAAAGATACTTTCTAAAAGAACAGTTTCTTATTATTTTTTACAAGTCTTATTTTGTACATGGATATAGAACAATGACTCTGCCAAGCAAGTTTATATGCTTTCTTTTAATTCTCCATTGTGTTAAGATACTGAAGTTCTGAAAGAGAAGTGAGTTAATTAATTGTAAGAAGTACACTTGTGTCCTGATCTCATTAGATTTTAAAACTTGCAGCAAGAAAAATATAATTAATATCGCTGCTCAGCAAAAAAGGTTTTAGAAGTCCTGGCAGTTGGCTCATTATTTCAAGTTATACTTGATCAATAAATTTTTGGTACAGACAAAACTTGGATCAAATTCCCGAACTCATTAATTGCAATATTTTATCTATATTTGAACAATAGTCTAGTTATGACACTATTTGCCTTTTCAGTAGCTATTACCCAGGGTTCATATAGTTACCCTGAAACTACAAGAACTTCAGAGATAAGTTTATTCATGTTCTATGCATTCACTGGACTGTATCTCATTGAGAGGTTCAGATTTGTGAGAAAACTGTTAACCAACACAATACCTGTCTCAACACAGGTTGAACTTCGGGGATTTTGAGAGAGGGCTGGATTCTCTGCCTCATCCTTAAGCAGCATCTCATTGGGACCAATAAGGCAAGCCTGCCTCTGAGAGTCCAGCTTCTGGGCCAACATTTGATGTAGCTCGACTTTTCTACCCTGATTTTGTATTGGCCTTTCCAGTCTCATACTTTTGTTTATATTCTTATCTAATTGCTAAGGGTTCTATTCTTCATTCTTCTTTCAATATTTGAGTCAAATTCTGCCCTTTTTGACATCAATAAGACTATTCTAAAGGTGATCATTTGTCCTTAATAGTGGTTCCTAATATTCTACAATTTAACTTGTTGTTGTTTGTTTTGAGAGAGGATTCTTCTACATAGTTGATGGTGTTCTTGAGCTCACTATTTAGCCCCAGCTGGCCTCGAACTTATCATGATCCTCTTGCATCAGCCTCCCAAGTGCTGGTATTACAGGTGTGCACCACCACGCTTGGCTTCAGTTTAACATCTTGCAATGTCTTTACATGACTGCAGGAGGATTTTTGCTAAACATTAGTTTAAAAATATATAATAATCAAACATTCAGGAATTTAAACCATCAATGATACAACAGTTACACAAAATGAAGAATGATACCGGCACAGTATAATTTTTATATCAGATGTGTGACATCCATGTAGGTCTACAGACCCCCTGCAAAAAAATTCAGTTGTCCTCTGATGGCTAATAAAGTGGCATTTATAATTTCCTGATCTCTTAGCTTTTCTTTCTGTGTTCCCGAGTTACTAAGGAAATGGTAAGTGTAGCATCTGTGTGTGTGTGTGGTTTTTTAAAAATCTCTTTCCATACACTCTGAAGCATCCAGTAAGATACTTTTCAGTTATGAGGAACATGAAATAAATGAACTCAAAGAATTACAGGGGTATACCTGGTACAGTGCTGAATGGAGTGCTGAAAGTTTTGTGACCATGGATTTGTATAACATTTTAAATGGCTACATAGTGTTGCATTGTGTGGAAGACCCATTCACTCAGTTACTGCTGTTGCATTTCTACTTAGTAAAACTAAGTCTCACGTTGGAGACTTGGCAGCCACTGCTGAGGTGTAGCTAATGAGCAGACAAAATTACTAGTTAAACAAACAAGTAGCAAAATAAGTATAGAAGTATAGTGCAAAATGTCCAATAGTGATTGTATATAATTTTTATAGCACAGATAATTCAAAAGTTTTTTCTGTATCTTTTATTCATACAAATATGCTTCAGTAGGTCTAGGTAATAGTAGAAGAACTCACAGTGGAACAGGTTCTTTCACAAGAGAGCAAGATTTGTTCTAAAGTTCTGCGCTAAATTGTGATCCACTCAACTGATTCTCTTTCTTCTTCTTTTCCTCAGGTATTTGCATAAGGTGCACATCACTCTAGGCTGCCTTGTGCACTAAACTTAAAGTACAAGAAAGTCCGTGTATTGTGGAACTGAGTATTGAACTCAGGACTTAGGTGTAGACTCCCCTCTAGCTAGCTTGGTTTCTTTTTTCCTTTCCTTTCGTTCCTGCCCTG